>PVLC010019908.1:0-29934 GCA_004027655.1 Graphiurus murinus | reverse complement strand
GAGTAGACAAAATCTCATATCCTCCATCTATAAACATTCTTTCAATTAGGCATTTATCATGCTATGGGCTTTATCTTTCTTTAGTAAGTGGTGATTAAATTCTAGTGCTGATATAATTGTCATTTTAATTCTATTACCAGCAAAAGTGGAGATCTTCTACTCTCTAACACTCATAATATTCTGTGCAACAGAAATAGTTTTCCCCCCCTCTGGGTTTGATTCCCAAGAATTGAAAAATTTCTGACATCTCCAAACCTGGAATTTCTCTTCTAGCCTATTGATAGTGTGTCTGACTCCCTGTACACTATACCTTTTGCTTCCAAAGATGAACATAACTCACTTATTATTTTCCTATTTTTAGAAAGGAATGAAAGATATCATCTAGTAACTGTCAGCTGATGCCAACATACTGTAAGAGAATCGCTGGTCAGATAACTTTATGAATAAAAAAAATAAGATTGGAAGAAATACTCTAACTTAGTGTAATTGGATACAGACAATTTTTACAGATGTGATTTTCATGGCATGTAAACAAATATATATTTTAGGAATGAATTTAATTAAGAGAAGCTTAATCCATATAATCCCTGGATGAAAATTAATCCATTTTCATCATCTTACATTAGTGATTTGGAGACCATGTCACTTTGAGAGTCAGTATTGTCTGCGTTTTTCTGTGTTGATATTCACTACATTTGCAACAATATGTCTATATTTTTCAATGACCTTAGCCACTGATCTTCATATATGCCCAGTTGTTATCTATTAAGTAATTATCTACTGTTATTCCTGCATTCACCTTTGAATCTAACTCTCTTTGACTTGTCTCCACTTCTGCTCCTTTTTAGTGGTAATTCTCTGGAGTCTCACCCTTGTCCTCATCTCCTTCTTCTTAGTGGTACACTCTTGCCTCCAGCACCCACTGTTTCTACTCTCCAAGCTCCCTTTGGCTACAAGTGATACTATCCCAACTCCAATTAGTTTATGTAAAAAAGACCAGGCTTCGACTGACATCTCTAGAGAATCTAGCAACACATCTGGCCACACCCTTACCATCTTTTTTTTTTTTTTTTCTCAGCCTCTTTACTCTTCAGAGAGATCTACATGAAGATGTTTGTTGATAAACCCCTCATCATATTCTCCTGGGTAATATTATTGGAGAGGGGCCTTTGTTTTGTTTTCTCTTTTTTTCTTTTTGTTCCTCACCTCCACCTTCAGCAGAACATTGTCAAGGAAAATTACAATAGGCCTGGCATGGGATGTGTGCTGATAATTATTTCTGGCACTCTATGACTTTAGTGGGTCATATCTTAGACCGACTTTGTGTTTTTTTAGAGATAGCTTATAGTGAGTACCTCCCAAAACTGATGGAATGGATTCCTATAGGAAAGATTCTGCTGTGAGAAGTCAGGAAGGAATACCGGCTAGCCTGATAACAGATGTCTTTGTTATTAGTAACACTGGAAGCTAATACTTCCTTTGGATGGGTTTGCCAAACCCTACTTGGGCTTTCCTAGTAGCTCTGAGAATATTTTTTCTGTAGGGATTCAAGTAACAGACACATTTTTTTTTACTCAGAATGTGTTTCCAATTTTTTAATCTCTCAGCATTGGGAAATGGTATCACAATCCTTAGATTGTAGGTAGACTTCCAGGACTACCTACAATCTTCTCCTTGACTCTTCATATTGATGCTCAATAAATCTTGTCTGTTATCCCTGATTCATTTATCTTGCATCCAAATGTCTTATTCCATGGGAAGCTTCCAACATTCCAACACTACACAGCTGCCTCACCATTTAAACTGCCTTCTTTCCTAACTCTTCTCCCTACTACGTTTTACATATCATGATTAGTTTGGAGCTTCTAAAACATGGTCCTATTTTTGCTGCTTCTTTAAAATCAATTAAAAAATATTTGGGGGGTACTTATAAGATACCTCTGAATTGTGGGACAAGATAATGAATGAGGTTCCTAACTTTACAAAGCTTGCCAGACTTAAAGAGGCAAAACATAATTGACAAGCAACTAGGTATGATATGATAAACTCTGTGAAAGAGTAAATATGTTTGAATGGTTTTAAAGAGACATCTAACCTGAGATTATGCATCAGGTATGATTCCCCAAAACGGTGACATCTTTGGGTTCATTTGAGAGTCAACGAGGAGAGGGGTAATCAAATATCTGAAAGAGTGTATGGGTAAAGGGTTCCGCTTAGGCAAAGATCTGGAGGTGATAAAGCTTGGATGTTGCAAGGATTTAAAAGAAGTCCAGCTTACCAAGGCACAGTGACATATACCTGTAATTCCAGTACTTGGAAAGCTGAGATAAAAGGATCACAGTTTCAACAAGAGTGCAGAGTAACTTAGGGGGATACTGTTTCAAATTAAAAAATAAAAAGGGCTGAGGTACCCCTAGGTCCAATCCTCAGTGCAACACTTAAACAAACAAACAAAAAACTAATATATTAAGGTAGAGAGAAGCGTGTCCTCATGTCCTTCCTATGAAGAGTGGGGACAGACAAGCTAAATTAGTAGGGAGAAACTGAGTCAGGAAAACATTTTAGGGACATAATGTTGGCTTCAGTTTATGAAGAATGTTACTGGAAAACAACATAATCAGGAAATGAGATAAGCAGTTGAATTTTGTGTGTGTGTGTGTGTGTGTGTGTGCGCGTGCTATGGGGGATTGAACTCAGGGGCATTCTACCTCCAAGCTACATCCCCAGTCCTATTTTTTATTCTTTATTTTTGAAACAGGGTCTCACTAAGTTGCAGAGAGCCTCACTAAGTAGCTGAGGCTCGCCAAGAACCCGGATCCTCCCGTCTCAGCCTCCCACATACTGGGATTACAAGTGTGCGCCACCACTCCCAGCTTAAGCTGTTGTATTTTTAAGAAAACAAGCCTATTGGCCTGAGATAAGGTAGTGGGGATGCTTTGAGCAACATTGTTGAGAAACAGAAGTTGATAGCTTTGTAGTGGAGGCAGATATATTGTTCTGGGACTCTTGGGCATTGACTGCTTTCTTTTCCACCAAAAAAAAAAAAAAAAAAAAAAAAGATATTACCTTTCTTATGTTGAGTTTACTTAAAGAGCTTGTAAAGGTCAATGCTTGTAAATAACCCCTTCAGTAAAAGTGCATATATTGTTCATTCAAGTTCATCTGGAATGGCAACATAAAAATGTATGAAAATGTAGTGTTATTTGGAGAATAACACTAGAGAATTTAGAGTATTTTCCCCAATCTTGTTAAATTCCTGCCTATTCAAAAGGTAGGACTATTAACAGAGCACCTCAGATGGATCCAGGGCAAGAAGAAAATATGGCAATGATGTTACTACCCCTATTCCTCCTTTGTGTGAACTACAAGCCTGTGCAATTCTCTCACACACTAAAGAAACCAGAACCTCATGGCAGATATGAGTTGTAAGTGTATATAGGTGTGCAAGTGACTATGTGTTTTAACTCAGCCAGTTGGTAACTCTTCTAGCCAAGCTGAAGAGGTTCAAAACATAGAAGCATTACCTTCTGGCAACCGATAGGAAAAGCAGGGTGAGGGATACAGGAAAAGTCAAAGACGTGGCTGGACCTTGTGGTTATGTCAACTGACTCTGTTAGGGCTGATCACCAGAGCTCAAAATGGTCTATAGATTGATTTAGAAATCGGAGCTGCTTTGTGTGTTGAGACAGCCTGTGTGTCTGTGGACTTTTTGAATTTGAAGTGTTCTACGGCCATCACGTGCAGATGTCTAACAGGTGATTGACTGTAGTTATGACATTCTGGAGAGAGATTTGGGCTGGATTGAGATGTAGGAGTTGAGAGCTACAATTTCACGGCACTTGGTGTGATCATCGAGAAAAAATGTACCAAGAAAAGGAATAAGGAGCTCATCGAGAACACAAGTAATCAAGGGAGAGGAAGAGGAAGAAAGTCCTGTGAAGAGATTGAAGAAAAACCTTACTTTCCTTTTCATGCCCAGTCCACACTTGCTTGACTTCTCATTGCAAGTGCAGAGCTACTTTTATTTCCCATCCAGTGAAAGTTGACCTCTGTGCTATCCCCTAAATCAGAGGTAACAAAGTTAATGTACACAGGTCCTATCTGGCCCCTCAATATGTTTTGTTTGGTCTATAGATTGATTTAGAAATCTGAAGGAATTGTTCATCCATTCCTATCCCACTTTTCCCCAGGACCCCTTTCTGCCTGTTTTCTTAAATGAGGTCTCCTCTTTGGTCATTTATTTTATATGCCAGATCCCTGAAGGCTATTGCAATTGTAGAAACATCGTGGTCTTTCCTATCTCCATGCCTTCTCTGTAGAATGCCTCCCTTCCTATTTCAAACATATTCATCCCACGAGGCATAAGCCAAGCTTCTTTATGGTGAAATTTTCTTCCCTCTGAATTCCTGTGGTCTTTAATGGGCTGCTGTTGTGGTTGTTATTCTCTTTACAGTGCCCCGATTCTATGAGTCCTGTAAATAGGGAGATAAGGTGCTCTGCAGTTTTGTGCTTTGAGTCATGGATGCAATTACAAGATAATTTACTTTTTTTATTAATGGATTATTTTCTAATGGGAAGAATTTAAAGCACAGCTTAGAAAAGGATTCCACTTGGCAAGTATGAACGGTGTGTCTGTCCAGCATAACAATATCAAGTCCCTTGGTGAAGGGGCAGCTTTTGAGTTTTCTGCCACATACCCTAACACTCCCATACTGAACTGTCTCAGCCATTGCTTTTTGCCAGTTTTGGTGATGCTATACTGCATACTTTTCTAGACTGGGGCTGCATGTTACAACAGTGCTTCTGTACGGACCCTCCTTTGTCTGCTGTATATGTAGGGGGTCTTCAGTGCATTTTTAGTCAATGAAAAGATTCAGTTCTGATGGAACCTTTAGGAAAACTGCACTGTGATGAATGGGGGGACTGACAGAGTCTGCTTTGCTCTGCTTCCCAGTCTGGGTCCAAGAGTGGTGCTGCCCTGCTCACTGGTGAGTCATCAGGCTGATATTATCGAAGGAGACATTCCATCTTCAATGTCATGTTTTAGGTTTATAATTTAATTTTCAGCTCTGGCAATTCCAGAAGCATCCCTAGGGACATATGAAGAGGAGGGGGCTGGTGTGTCCCCCGAAATGAATTCATGTTCATTTCTTGAGCACCTTAATTGGCATGCATATCTCACAAGCTCCCTCTCTGTCTGCCGCAGCCAAACGCTATTACACCACCAAGTTACTCAATATTCCTCCTGCACGGACTGCTTTTCTTTCCACTCAACCTCAAGTCAGATCGACTTTAGTCATAAATCTCTGCTGGGAGCGATCAGAACAAATACCGAGTGTGCACAGAGATATTAAAAATAAGTGCAACACAGACTTATTTAATAATGTTGAACAGCCTTTTATAATATTTGGAATATTTTACCAAAGTTACTACGAGCATTATGTTTAATGCATTTTCTCCAAGACAGAAAGATCTTTTCAAGAATGAAGAGAGAGAGAGAGAAAGAGAGAGAGAGAGAGAGAGAGAAAATCAGGTGGGCTGTGTTATGTTCTCAGCTGAACCTGTTATTCTCTTTCCTTTTCCAGATCTTTTTCTTTGGCCAGAGACACCAAATGTGAAGCTGTTCTTTGTTCCTCCTGATTTATGAATAGTCCGCATTGGGCAATTGCTGTCCCAGTGGGATGCATTTTATTTTAAAAATAGTTTGAAGCTCTTTCTTTTAAATTCCCCCACGTCCACTGCCACCTTGACTGTGTAATCCACGCTTCTCAGTGTGTCCTTGTGCCGTTGAGGTCTGCTCCACGTACCAGGAATTAAAGCGCTGAATTTATTTGTAGCACTTTGAACCAAAATGTTGAATTTATTTAGAGAGTAATTCCAGTGGGTTAAATTTGTTTCTATGGATCTATTTGCTGCAGCTGGAATACTCGTAGAAGGGAGGAATATTACTTTAATGTCCTAAAAAAAAAAAAAAAAAAAAAAAAAAGATCTAGACAACTATAGGGTAAAATCCACAGGTCAAAATAATCCCTCCCAAAATGACTGAAAATCAGGTGACACCATCATCAGCTTTAAAAGAGCCCCCCATTCACTGGGCAGCCTTGGGTTCAAATCCTGCTTAGTTTACAGTGACGTTTTATTTAATATGTGTACTCCGACCCCAATTTGTATGCATTGCAAAACCTCTGCACAGAGATGACCCAGTTAACACTTTCTGCTTCACAAACCCAGAGATGGAACAGCAGGAGGCTACAGCAAAGTGCTGAGTTGTCCTAGCTGAGCAGCCAGAGGGGACAGTGAACCTGGCCACAGTCCAAGCCATTTCTGCCTCTGGACCAGTGTCGATGTACTCAACTCTCCTAGACAGTTTTAAAATGCCTCATGTCCAAATACCACCAAACTATTTAAATCGCAATCCTCTAAGGGGATGAGGGCTGGGGGGGGGGGTCTAGACATCATTTAAAAATATGTTTTTTTTATATAAATAAAATGTTTCAAGGTATTTGAGTGGATGGACATTGTCTAAAAGGATGTACTCCACAGAACAGAACCATTTCCTCAGTAACTGGAGGCAGTTCCTGTTTCCAGGGCCTTGGGCTTAGCATAGTAACTTAGAACCTCACTTTTTACTCAGAAGGCCATCCATACATTTCATTTTAATAGACCCTCCTCTTTCTTACAAGGTTTGGGTTAATAAATACAATAAACCCAACCAGGAGCTCACTCTGCAGCATTTCCGAAGCAAAAGTGAGCAACCATTTGCCAGTGTATTAGGAATCACAGGTCAATTTTTTTTTTTGCCATAGTCCACTTCTCTGTTCTGGAATCTGAAGAAGCAGGTGGACTGATCCTGCCAGCACCCCTGCTTCTCAGCCTACCTTCTGTTAAATATTATAAGTGAAGATTTAATTTGAGCACCTGGCTGGGGATGTAGCATGTAATCAATTTATTATCTTAATTGATTCAACATCCTCAAAGTCAAAACAGTAATAATGAATTTGGACCTACAGTAGGAAGAAACATAGTCGAGTTACATTTATGTAGAAAGGTGAATTCAGTTAGCTGGGTACAGTGGCACATGCCTGTAATTCTAATACTTGGGAGGCTGAGATAGGAGGATTACAGGTTTGAGACCAGCTTCAGAGAACTCTGTTTTAAAATTAAAACATAAAAAATAAAAAGGCTGGTGTGTAGCTTGGAGGTAGAATGAACCATGGGTGCAATCCTCAGTACCACAAAATAAAACAACAGCAAAAAGATTAAGTCAGTAGGAATTGATGGTGTTGATAATGGATGGGTCTCTCCCTCCTTTTCATGTATTAAGACTAGAAATGGTTTTAATAAAGGTAATACATCCAGGGGCTGGGCAAATAAAATAAATGAATGACATAGGCCACGTTTTCAACCATGTGTCTTGCTGGAGGCTGCTCTGATTTGGAGTATGTGTGTCCAGGCATTGCCTCTCAGGGTTAGCAGGTTGATGTCAGTGCAGAAGTCAGGTCTGGCTTGGCTAGATCTTCCAACTTTCCAAGAAAATTGAGCAGTTTGGATTCTGTTGTTAAAAGTCTCCAGATTTGAAATGTCTCTGCAATGGTAACTTGTAGAGCAGTGTAAGCAGGCTTTGGGTAACATCTTAGTCTCCTGTCTTGCACTGGACTCTTGTGATAATGAGGTACTAAAAGCCCAACAGTACAGGGAGCTGACAGCATGGGAGCTCTTTTGGCCCATGAGTTCAGAAGCCAAAAGATAAGATGCTTACGATAGACGTTTCTTGCCTTCGTTCTGAGATGCACAGGCAAAGGCTCCCTGATGGTCCCAGACCAGCATGATGAGGCTCCTGCAGCAGTAGCCAACTCTGTTGCTTGTCATCGAATTGACTTTCCCTCTTAGCCTGCTTCTACCTCTGTCTCTCACTTGCTCCTTCGAATCACGTCCCAAATAAACTACTGGTTCACAAGCCCTGGTCTCAGCCTCTGCTTCCTGTAGAAATTGAGTTGAGATGTTTGCCAGCTAATTCATTTTAAAAGTCATCATGTAGGCTAAAAGAAGACTGTGTAGGGCAGATGTGACTTCTAAAGCTGCTAATGTAGGACTTCCCAGTTAGCAAATGGTTTGTTGATTGAAAAAGAAGGCACCAAGTTTAACTCAGATGCACAGTTTGGTGTTTACTTAATGTTACCCAGTTGTAGAAGGTTTGTAATTTATGTTTTAACTTGTGTTGAGGAAGAAACTTTTAATGCTTTCACCTTTATATGTTTGGTTGATTTTTTTAAAAGAGTACTAAAAAACATTTTTTTTTTTTGGAAGAGTTTTAACATTATATCAAAGTGGGGAAAATAGTGCAGAATAGCCTGGTTGGATTTGTTGCTGTTGTCTTTAGTCGAGATGAGTTTTCTAATCCCACACCTAGAAACTCTGATACCATTTTCTCTCCTTGAGCCATCACATCAGATCTGGAAGAGCACACAGTAGGATGTGTAAGCACACCCCAAACATTCCCTCAGGGCAAAGGCAATGCCCCCTCATCTTTCCATCTCCCTCAGCACCAGCCATGCACCACGCACTTGGATATTTAAGAAATATTTGTTGAGCATGAGCTTCCTATCACACTACACTTGAGAATCTAGTGGGATGGTATCCAGTCCCAAAGTTCCTCTGAATGCCCCACCCATACCCCTTGGCCCCCGTTCCAAATGGCAACCTTCTGCCTTCATTATTTCTGCTCTACCAGGGACAGTAGACAAGGGAGGGAATTGGAAGGCAAGAGCATTCATTCAGTGCTGCCTTGGCCCATGATGAAGTGATCTTTGGCACCTGGATCCTGCCAGAACTTTCTAGAACATACCCATGTCCTGAGTGCCACAGTATATTTTTAGCCACACCCTGTGTGAAAACCTGTAGGCATTTTGTTTCTTTTCTGGATCTTCTAAGCCATTATCTCACTCATTTGCTGGTAGGTTACTGTTATTAGTACTAAAACAATATTAGTAACACTCTGTAATTTCAGCCTCACATCTCAGCATACCTTTACAAGGCCTTTTTGGTTAATACTCCTCGGTACCTAGGAACACTTGCTCACAGGGCTGTAGAAGACGGAAATGATGCAAGCTGGGCGTGGTGGAGCACACTTGTAATCCCAGCATTCAGGAGGCTGAGACCAGAGGATCCGAGTTCGCGGCCAGCCTCAGCTACCTAGTGAGGTACTCCACAACTTAGTGAGACTCAGTTTCAAAATAAAGAATAAAAAATAGGCCTGGGGGTATAGCTCGGAGGTAGAATGCCCCTGAGTTCAATCCCCAGTACCACAAAAAAAAAAAAAAAGAAGACAGAAATGATGCCTGTGTGAACAATTTATGTTCCTTCAGCCTCAGTTTACATCTCAGGAGGG
The DNA here is from genome assembly GCA_004027655.1 of Graphiurus murinus. Taxonomy (NCBI): domain Eukaryota; kingdom Metazoa; phylum Chordata; class Mammalia; order Rodentia; family Gliridae; genus Graphiurus; species Graphiurus murinus. The sequence continues at coordinate 20,546 of PVLC010019908.1, read as the reverse complement.
TGATTCATCACAGAGCATTGTATGGCAGCCTTGTACTACACGCTGCTTGTTTCCTGTCCTTAACAGAAACAGAAAAAGTCAACATTCTTATGACAGGGGTTTAGTACATTTTATAAAGGGACCGGGTCAGGGATACAATGAATTAAAGATATCTTCATTCATAGAGTTTTTTTAATTTAATTTTTAAAAAAATAGTTTGGTGCTGAGGATTAAACTCTGGGACATTCTACCTCCAAGTTATACCCCAGCCCTATTTCCTTTTTTATTTTTGAAATAGGTTCTTGCTGAGTTGCTGAGAGCTTCACTAAGTTGCTGAGGCTGGCTTGGAACCTGCAGTCCTCCTGTCTCAGCCAACCAAGCACTGGCATTACAGGTGTGCTCCACTCCTCCCAGCAATTTTTATTTTTTCTAATGGTAACACTTTTCATTGATCACTGCATTGAGCATCGAGTATTTTTTGATGAACCTTACATGTACCAATGCAATGGCACCTGTCTTTACAAATGGGGAAAAAAAAAAAAAACTAAGGCACAGAGGTCATAGGTAATTACAGCTAAAGGGATCTAGAATGGAGGAATTCACTGAGGACTTTGAGCAAGAGAGCAAAGTCAAGTCATTTGCATTATAAAGAAGTCTCAATGGGAGACAGATGCTGAGTGGCTTAGAGCAGAGGCTGGACTGTGGGTAAAAGCCATTGGGATTTCTTAAGGGGAATAGCATCCTGAGTCCTAGAGGAGGTTCCTGTGAGTCTGACAGTTATTTGGAGGCTGAATCTGCTTGTACCACAAAGGCAGCTAGTTGAATTGGATTTGGTGAGAGTGGCAGGCAGGAACAAGGGGGGTTTCACGGCAATCAGATTGTTGTCTTTTCCCATAAGTCTCACTCTGCAGAGGAGCAGAACCCTGGCCCCATCCTTTTGCACTGTATGCCTCTGCAGGTGACCTCCCCTGGCCTCTGCTCCAGGGCCTTGTACATGCAGTAGGCATTGCTCTCCATGCTCCTCAGCCATCCTTAGTGCACAGTGATTTGTTCCTTGGCTTTTGAAAGGTAATTTAATTCAGGCATACATATCACTATCATTTTTGGAAGGTGGAAAATTGTTTGTTGTTTTTTTTTTAAGAAGAATAGAAAAGTCTATCATCCACAATCTTCCCCATCCTGGCTATAGTGAGTATCATAGCCTTGTCTCCCCGGGTGGCTTTCACAAGTAAATACAGGGATAGCAGCTGGGCCAGCCTCTGAGGACAAAAAAGAAAGAGGAAGATAGAGAGTACATCTTGAAAATCAGTGGTTTATATCACTTAGGTAGCCCCCAGGCCCACTGCTCTGAGAACACACATTCTGGAGTTGGTATCACCTTTGCCCAGTGCTTCAACACCATCATACTTGTCTTCTCTTATTTAATGCAGAGACAAAAAAAAAAAAAAAAAAAAAAATCGTAACCATAATGTTAATAAGTTAAACTTACTGAACAATTACTACTGTGCTCTCTGGGGATGATACATGAAAATTATCATGACGCTGAAAGGCATCCCAGGTTTAGAGAGGTTCGGTCCTCCACCCAGGGCAGGTATCCTCTATGCAAAAGGGATGAAAAGCAATCTGAATGTGGTGGCTGCTGAAAATTGTTTGTTGACCGACTGTGTAAGAACCATATTTCCCTCAACACTTGCTAGAGGGAAGAAATCAAATCCGTGTTGAGGTGCTAGGGACAGGCAGCAGCTGGAAAGCAGAGTATCATTACAGCCATTAAGACAATGCAGAGGGTATTTTGGTGCTCAGATCGGTGCAGCCAGATGGAAATCGTAGTTCAAGCTTAGTGTTGTCAGACAGCAGAGACTATGGGCAAAGGGGCAGGCATGGGTGAGCGATTTTTGACTGTTTATCTCTAATGTGTGTAGCCAGTGTCACTCCCATCTCTGATGGCTGTGATTTATTCTATTATACTGTCAGGATTAAAACACCTTAGCAGGAGAAAAATAAAGGGCGGGATACAAATGCTGTGCCATGATGTGACAGATGCCATTTCTCTGAATACCATGGACACAAGGGTATGGAAACTGACTCAGAAGTGTTGTACCTGCGTCAGACAGCCCCTCGGGAACTCTGTGTTTCAAGCTGTTCACTTGAAGGAGGAGGAAACAAGAGCTCAGTGCTTGCATGGTCGCCAAGTTGATGAGCTCCCAAGTTGAGAGCTAAGACTCTAGCTCCCAGGTAGGTGTGGTGGCCCACACCTGTAATCCCAGTACTTGGGAGGCTGAGATAGGTGGATCACAGATTCGAAGCTAGCCTCAGCAACATAGCAAGATTGTCTGCAATGTAGTGAGACCCTGTGTCAAAATAAAAATAAATAAATAAAATAGTGCTAGGGGTGTAGCTCCAAGGTATAATGTCCCTGGGCTCAATCCTCAGTACCACAAAACAAATAAATACATAATCAATCAATCAATCAATAATAAATGAATAAATAGTAAATTAATCCATCCATCCATCCATCCATCCATCCCTACCTCCCACCTCCCAGGTGAGTGTTGATATAGCTTTCCTCACCTGCTGGCTAAGGTCATTGTTCTACATCCACATGGATGACCTTGCCATTGAGGAAAATATCTGTTTATACTTTATAACGAGAGCAAAGAAACGCCAAAAGCACAAGGAGTTGGAACTCCATACCTTTCTCTCCAGTCCCCAGGCAGGCACTATTTCATCGCTGGACCTGTGGTTTGTTGCTTTCCTCCCCCTGGTTCTCTTTGTCAGCCAGCTCTTTTCCTTGTCTGAACAAAAGGAGACCCTTCTCACCTCCTGGCCCCGGTTAAGTGATGGGGTGGGCCATGCTCAGCCTGCTGCAGCTGCCAGCTCCCGGCCGTGTCCTCCCTACCCTTCCCAGGACCTCTCCAGTTCCCATCTCTGTCTCTCTCCTGCTGTGTCCTGTGTGAAGAGAGAGTGAGGGTCAGAGCAAGTCAGAGTCCCTGCTCATGGAGAAACCCAGCCCCACCTCGTCTCCTCCTCATTTATTCCCCTGCACAGACTCTCCAGCATCCCAGACCTTCTGAATCCCTTAAAATCAGTTGAAATGCATAGAATTTTAATCAGAAAAACTTAGCTCTAAGCCTAAGCCATATCCACTGCCAAACATGTGATACTGGGCAAGTCTCTCTGGACCCAAATATCTTCTTCTGTCTCCTCGCTGTCTTGGTACCTATATGAAGTGTTATTTTGTTAGTAGTTCATTAATGGCAAAATTCTTTGTAAAGCATGTTCATTACCACCTAATTGTTTTTGTGGGCTAAGTGCCTAAATTACTTGTTAAACTCTACAGCTTTGTATGAAAATCCCCAAGCCCTCAGACACATTCTTATGCTGACATCATCTGCCACTGGATATTCTATTCTGCCCCAGTCCAAGAGATTGGGCCCGGTGAAGCCCAATGTCATCTGACATCTTAGGTACCAAAGAGTGCTGTGTTGTCCTTTGTCCACAGAACCCCCACCAGTGCATTCTGCAAACATCAAGCAATGGAGTTAACCTCTTTCCAGCTCTGAATTCTGCTTATCACTTAGCAGTGAAGCAACATTGCTTGTGACCCAAATTTCATGAAGACTGTCCATGTAAATACGGCATCAGAGGGTTCCCTTTCTAAAAGATGACATTTACCATGGTTAGGCTGGGAGTGGGGACCACTGTGTTTCCACAACCCTAATTCCTAACCTGAGAAAACATATGTGAAATACCAATCCAAGGCCATACAATCCAAGGGCACCCATTGTAGGGAAAGTGGTAAGACCCAGGAATGTATACCTGCTCAGTAAGAGCTCACACTCATGTGAGACTAATCTAGCCATTAAATAACCATTGTTAAGAATACCTGGAATTCTGAATTACCATTAATATTATAGGTGCAGAAATGTTTATGTGAAGGGAAAGTATTTAAAGCAAAACAAGACAAACAGAAAACTTTTCTAGGAGAATAATCTTGGTCTCTTTTAATAAGCCTCCTGCTTTGTATCCCTCGCTGAGGCCAAGAGTAAGCTTGCTATCAATGTAGTACCATAATGAAAAATGTGAAGAGCAAAGGCTGCTGTTCTGCCCCTCAACGATCCCCGTGAGTTGACCCCAGAAGAGAAGCAATCTCTTCCAAAGCTTCAACCAGATGGATCCCCCAGAGAATGAATGCTATTTGTGCTATCCTCACCCCGATGCAAACCTTCCAACTACAGGAAGGACCCTGAGCCTCAAATACAGGGTAGTGACATTAAACCCTAGGAGAACACTCAGTCAACGAACAGCACCCGAGGCTGGTTTTGTCCCTAGTATTGTTCGGAAGCTGAGGACACAGACCTGAAGAAAACACGGTCAAAGCTCTCAAGAAACCTACAATTAGTGCAGGGGGCAAGAGAGCCATTCTGTGTTTAGACCACAAAGAAACTATAGGGCGGCAGAGCAGGGCATTGTGGGAGCAGGAGGCGGGGCCTCCTGGAGATTGCTGTAGCAGAGATTCCTTGCGCGGAGTCAGAGTAGAGTTTGCTGAAGGTTTCCTGAGATCCATTTAGGTTTGCTCTCATGTGAACGAGATGACTAAAATAGACAGGAAAAATAGCATCCCGATATTTAAATATATGATTACCCTTCCCTTTATAAGTACTTAGCTGGAAGTGTCTTAGTATGAATACTAAAGCGCCTATCTGTGAATGTAGACCATATTGGAAACAGATTTACTGTCCCAAAGTGTAATGCTTACTCAGCCATCTGATGAGATTTGAGCACTGAGCAGTCTGAGAAGGATGCATGGAGCTGTTTTATTACAAGATGCTGTGCTGTTATGAGTTATAGCAGCTTTCCTTATGCTATACGGCTGTCGCCAAACAAGTTACATGAATATAAGCAGTTTTATTTGCAATTTTTTTTTGCTTACATTTTTCTTAGCATATTCAGATGATGGCTTCTCAGAGCCCAACTCATGCTCCTGTGGCAGTCCCGGTATATTGTCTTATTCAAAGCCAAAAGGAGCCTTTTAAAATATTTGTAGACATCCTCCGTAGAGTATGCAGTGTTAGTGTTTACAGACGCTATCACCTGGCACTTAAAAAAAAAAAAAAAAAAAAAGCAGCAAAGAGAAAGAAGCTTTTTGCATTTTCACTCTTGGATATAATGTGCTTATGTCGGAGAAAACTTAATAAACACATTAATTAGCCTCTTATTTGAGGCAACTGTAGTGACTTTGGAGCAGGAGGTTTTGTGTTTTAGGAAAAATTTTTTAAAAAAATAGAATTTTGAGTTTGATTTGATCAGAATTGAACCCGAACCAACTAAAATAAGAAAGAATTAATTTCATAGGGGAGATGTACCAGGCTTGGTGGTTACATACAAATTATAGGCTGGAAAATTAGTGCTGTTGCTTCCCCTTGAATGTGTGAAAGTGAGTCAGAGAAATTGATGACGTTAATAAAAATGATAATAACAGTAAATTAGTTTATACTAAATGTAAATAATTGTTAAGCTGGGACTTGAATGAACCTCAGACAGCTAGGGACTTAGTTTAAACCCAGTTTATTCTTATTTTATTAAGCATCCTCTAAATGGAATTAATTGTGTTGTTAATAATTACGATAAATATTTAACATGCAATGTTCACTACTCGGAGACTTCCCTTACTTGCTCTTTGGTTTTGGAAAACAGTGTGTTCCTTAGTGCTTGGCTTGGTTCAGGTTTTGGGAGCTCTGGACTTTCGAAGATGACTGCATAACTTGGTGTTGCTGAGGGGAGAAGGTCATGGCTGCTGGATAGATTTTTAGATAATTTAGTGAATTTTTCTTTAATGAGTTTTTAAAATTATTGGCATGGAATTTTTTTCTGGTTATTAAAGCAATTCATTAAAATTACAAAGATATTGAAATAACAAATACATAAAGAAGAAAACTAAAATATTACTTTATCTCCCAGTAGCAATCACTGTTATCATGGTGGTATATTTATTTTCCAGCCCTTTAAGTGTTGTATGTATATAGAATGCATTTTTTAAATTGAGCTGAATTGGTTGAATTTTTTGTTGCCTGGAAAGCATTTTAAAAATCAGAATTATACATCCTACTTACTTGGTACTGTGCTCTTTGTACTTATTGTCATGAATGCTTTCCTTTCCTTAAAAAAAAAATTCTGAAATATAATTTAGAATAATAATGTGACATTGTCATATGGATATATCATATTATACTTTTCATCTTATCTTTTTAATGGAATTTCAGTTTTTGAGGTTTTTTGTTATAATATTTGAATGATCATCAATATCCACAAATCTTTGTGTATGTCACTTATTTTGTTAGAATAAATTTGTCACTATTTTAAAATTATGCTATGTAGATGTTAAAAAAATGAACTGATAAGGTAGGTTTAATATGGTCTAAATGTTTAAATCATGTGTTTAAAATCTAAAATATATTTTATAAGAATATTTAAATTCTACTTATAAACCATATCCTACATTTTCAGCCACATATGTGATAATCCTTCTGCATCATGTTACAAATTATATCACTTTGTTTTCATGATATTTTGTTAAATCAAACTAAATTTGTGTGAATATAGGGATTCCTATATTTCTCTAGAATCTAGTTAAGGGTTAAATTATATAAGGTCATATACCTACCCCTCATACATCATTTTTATTTTTGTAATAGCATTATAATTAATAAAGCCTAAAAGTTTGGTGTTGTACCATATGTATAGCTTTAATATTTTTATTTGACAATATGCATATATTCTTATATACATATACACATATGCAAAAATATGCAAATATTAAATGTGACTGCTAAGTAAATCATATATATGTAACATGTTACGTATATTAAACCTATTCAAATAGTAATTATATATTGATGTTCATGACCATATATAAATATCATAATATCTAGCATTTTAAAATTAACTTATGCAGATTCCAGTGACTTTATTATCTTGCTATGATACATTTTAATCAGGCAACCATTAGAACAATTAAGAACAATCCTTGACGCCATATAGACATTTGGTCTACTCTTCATCTCTCCTCTCACCCTAGGTGTCTAGTATTGCTTAGGGTTTATATCGTAAGGAATTCTTGCACTGTGGTCCAAAATACACTGAAACTCAGAACAGACAAAAAAAAAAAAAATGGAGTCAAGAAAGATAAAGACAAGCCTTCCTGGATTTTTCTGTCTCATTTTATATGTGTCTGTGGGAAGCTTTCCACCTATACAACAAATCATCCCTAGGGAGGAGAGTGTCATGATATGAGAAAGAAACAAAAAATGAAATGATATCTGATTCCCATGGGAAAAGTAGGTCTTATGTGAAAATTAATCTCAGTGTGTTACAACATTTGCCACATACACCCGAAAAAAAAAAGAAGAAAAAGCACAAGAACTGATGGTGAGATGCTTTCTGCCTCTCAATCCTTTCATAACTACCTCTTTAGTTTTGGGTGGTACTGTCCAGTTGATACATTATAAACTGCAGCATTCCCAGAGCTTCCTTAATAGAGCAGCCAGCACCTGCCTACCAGACAGACTGTTGGCCAGGAGAGTCAACAGGAAGACAATCTACTCCTCAAGAAGCCTTTACCCACTTACTCCTTGACTTAGTTACTCTTAATTCTTACCCTTTTTCTCTTCTGGACATCTGTGTGTTTCAGATCATGGTAGGAGTGCACCTTTTCAGATAAACTCTAAGGAATACTTTACAGCTAGGGCAAGTGGAAACTATTGGTGTCTAGACCATTGGCTGTGTGGTCTATAGTATTTGTCATGAAGGCTCTGGCATTAATTAGTTCCAAAGCCTTACTAAGTCATTTACTCTCTTAATGCCTCAGTTGTCTCCCCTAACATGAACCAAGAGAGGAATAAATACTTTAAGACACCTCTGACCTCTGACCACTTACTATACTCTCTCTTTTTTTTTTTCTTTTTTTGGAAGGGGGCTGGGGATTGAACCCAAGGGCATTCAATCTCTGAGCCTCACCCCCAGCCCACTTTAGTTTTTGTTTTCAAACAGGATCTCTCTAAGTTGCTAAGGGCCTCACTACATTGCTGAGGCTAGTCTCAAACCTGTGATCCTCCTATTGTAGACTCCCAAGTACTGGGAATTATACGCATGAGACACAATGCCCAGGCACTGTGTTTCTCTGTAGATTCATTTCCCTCTCTTCAATTGACATGATCAATCTTTGTATCTATCTAATCTTTAATTCCACATGATTCATACATAGCATGTGAAATCTAGTGAGGACAGTAATTATATTTAAAAGTACAAATATAAGTGAATCTCATTTAAAACAGAGAGCCTCCAGATATCTCCAAAGGAAGTGTCTTTTCTAAGCCATCTGACTTCCTATGCTGAGAATCATTTTCATGTTCACAAAGATTCTATGCCAGGTTATGTTATCCCCAATCTCTGATTCAGGTGGGTTATGTTTATAAATATTGTATAACTGACATATCCTCTCAGTACCATGGGAATGGTATTGTAAAGAGATTAAGCATTTTGAGAATGATTCATAGGTATATTAATTATAGATGTATGTGGGCACAAAAATCTCTTTCTTAAGAATTTTACTTCTTGTATTCCTGAGGAATTGGATGTTTGTTCTTCTATTATGCTTATCAGTAAATTCTTAATTTTGTTAAAGAAAAAAATATCCAGGGCAAGTGCTTACATTATCACTATCATCTGCTCGGAGCCTGAATTTCATTAAGTAGATTGTTAATAAAATGAGGAATGATATATCACAACTGCAATGCTGTGTCTCCCAAAGTTAATGAAGAGTTATAATTTTCTAGATGACAAATTAAAAGGCTGTTAAAATGGTTGGTAAGACTGTCAACGGATTTAGCAACATTCCAATTAAAATAGAGCATTAAAGAGAATTAAAATCTTGAATTTAGAGAAATGAGAAAATATGTTTAATATGTGATTTAATATAGTTAGGATCCTTGGAATCTTTATAGAAGATGAGATAGATACCATCTTAAAGACATTATGACACATCTTTTAAAAAGTGGGACATCACCATCTCATGTAATTTCACTAACTTTGTCAATAATCAGCTTGCCTAAAACATTAAAATTATAGTTTTAAATTGTGGAAACATTGAGAAATAAGACTATTTAATTTATGAATATATGTATATTGTATATGTAATATTAATCTATATCAGTAATATATTCATATTCCTAACAAATCAACAATTTTTATTTTTGCATTTTTATTGTATCTCTCATTCATTTGGATACATTTTTACATAGAATAGTTACACTTCTGCATGTTTTTTCTTAATACACTTTAGTCTTACATATCTCTTTGTTTTCCTTTTTAAGTGCAGAATATCATTAATTAAATTGATGAGGTAAATTTTACTTAACCATTCCCTACATGTTGAGTAATTAGGTCCTTTCCATTTTTTCCTATAATAAATAGGATTCAGTCAACAATTCCATATATATTAGAATGAGATTCTGGAAACAGGATTAATGGATCTAAGAGGATTAACACTTTTGTGGCTCTTTAAACATTTTCAAACTGCCTACCAAATGACTTTTATCATTTTATACTATCACTAGTAATTTAGAGACAGTTGTAATTCAACTACAAGTTGGACAGCATTAAATTACATGAATATTTTATTATCTTTGCAAAATAAATAGGTAAGATAGTGCCATATGGTTGTTAACTTATTTTAATCAATCTGCCCTACGAATTTCACAGATAATTAGATAATATGAACATTTTTCTCTATCAATTTGGCCTTCTATATTTTATTCTTTGACAAGTAGTAATAGGCAAGGTGGCCCACATAGGATGCTGTAATTTTCTTTTAACAGGTTTTGGAGATAGTCACAGAATTGAGATTAACTTTGGCTCAGACAAAGGTGTCCATGGAATGAATAGGATTCTGTTGCCAGAAATAATATTTAATATATAGTAAGACAAAGCATTTAGAGATATGTTAGAGAGTTAGTAACAAGCATAGTAGAATGATTTTTTTTTCAAATGCTGCTAAACTTGAAAGTTGATCCAAACTCTACATATTTTAAGAGATATAAAATCCTTCCTACTCCTCCAATAAAGCTGAAGAAGAGAAAGAGAGGGCAGGGGGTTTTAAGAAACATAACGGATACCCGAAGCAGAAGAGCTAACCCAGAACCTTTGGCAGTGAGCATTCTACAGAATGCAAACAGGTCAACAAACAGTTTTACAGTTCCCACCTCTGTTAGCTGAAAGAGACAACTAGGAACCACTGCACCTCAAGTTGTAGAAATCCACACAGTAAGTCTTCTGCTCACCTTTCCTATTCGCATCCACTGTTGCCTGCTTGGGATGCTCTGCTGGCATGGCTGGCTCTCTCATTTCCTCAGGTCTCTACCTCTTCCCCACAAAATCTCGGTCTAACCTACTTGCCATTCATTCCCTGTGCCACTGACTATGTTTCGTGCTTCGTGATCTGACATTGGCTTATTTGCTTATGTACTTACTTACCTGTACAACACAAGAACGTAAGCTTTGTAAGGGTGTGGGACTTAATTCTTCATCTCATTTGCTCATCACTGTATCCTTCGGGCCTGATAGAAAATGCCTGGCATGTGCTTAATAAATATTTATTGAGTAAAGGAATGAGTGAACCAACTGTGGAAAATCACAGATGAAGTAATTACCCAAACTCCGGTCGATAAATCCAACCTGATACAATTGTGTGATCATTTTAGTCTAAAGGAGATGCATTATTGGGACAAGAAACCATGTAGGAAATGGTGAAGATTCAAGACAACCAATGAAATGGACAGTAACATTGGATCTGGAATAAAAGCTTTCTTGTAGTCACATCAAAGTGTTTCTTCATTTCCTTCTAAAGAAGAATTAAAGATAGATCCTAGAAGTTCACTGTATATTATTTTTAGTTAGGTATGAATGCAAATACATATATATATATATATATATATATATATATATATATATATATATACACATGTGTGTATATCTGTGAATACACAACTACTAACATATGTGCACCTACATGATTTTACCTATGCATATGTTTGTATGCTCATATTGCTTAAGTTAATTTCAGTGAACTCTATAGGAGGCATCCCATTGAGTACAGTTAATGTCAACTAATTTTTTTTTGTATTTTTAAAGTCTGTGAAAAAAATAAAGTCTGTGAAGAAATTATTGAGATAATGTAATGAGAAAAATCCTGGAACAAGTACATTCCAATTGTCAGTTCAGTTAGAACTTCAGTGGTCACATTGTATAGGCCAGAGGTAAGGTATTCTATGAAGTTATACTTTTAATGGCTAATCGCAGTTTTTTTTTTTTTTCATTTGAGAATATTGCAAAAATAAAAGAGCACCTGGTTAGTGATATCCCAGCCTTCCTCACCTCCCCCATATTAATGTCTTCTGCCTCAATTTTCTCCTTCTCATCCGTTGGTCACACTTTAGTTTTTTTTTTTTTTTTTTTTTATTGAAATCGCATTGATGACTTGGAGTATCATCATTAACTCTGGACTTTCATCCCACCTACAATTCCCCTAAACCAGTGGACTTCCCTGACTTAAAATGGCCTTGGCCATCAAAGGCAGGAGATCTGCTTCCTCACAGCAGTCAGCCCTGAGACTAGAAAGGGTTCTTTCTAGTAGGCTCGTGATTCTTCCTGTTCAAGGAATGGCCTTTGGTGTTTTGCCTTTGAAATCAATTGATTTTATTTTTATATTTAATTCTTTTTCATTTCCTAAAACTTTCTTTTCTTCATACTAAGTCATATCAGCACTACACTGTCTCTCTGGTGGTTATCTACCTCGGCTCTGCTTTTATCCTCCCAAAGAATTGAGAATCATAATGATAGAAGGACCAGGGACAGATCAACTCATCAAACCTACAGTTAATCACTAAGAGAATTCAGCGCTTTCACCATTTCCCCTTCTACCAGGAAATGGATTCCTAAGCATCTCTCTGCTATTCCTTTTGTGTATTGTGCGCTACGAAAATTTTCTGTATCTCCGTCTCTGCGACTCTGCTGTCAAGGGCAATCTCTTAGGCACTGCCTGCCATTGTGATTATTGGCAATATCACTGAATTAAGGTAATCAGGCCACATTCATTGCATAGACTTGGAGCAGAAGCTGAAACCCCAGGTAAAATTGAAATGCCCGGTAATGGCCATTTCAGTGTCGGTTTCTTGTTCTTTTCCTAAAGTGCATTTGCTTTTGCTTTTCCTCCTTGCCTGCTGAGATCATTGTGTGGGTGTGAGTGTCTGAGGGCTTGAGTTGATAAGTTGCAAAGGGAAAGGGGGGGAGGGAGGCCACACAGCTGGAATAAATAAATGCGCAAAAATATATGGTGCTCTACATGCTCTACTGCCATGTCTCCATCACTGCACAAGGGTGTCCTCATATATTAACTTCAGCATCAGAATTCTGAAAGCAAGGAAGCAAAAGTAGCAGCTGTGGGAGCTCCCTAAAGTGGAGCCGGGCATGACATTCTGAATTCTGAAATTGCAAACCCACAGTTCAGTAGGTTGCAGCCACACCGAATGCAGATGGCGTGTTCTTTGGATTGTCAGTGTAGTTCTACAGTATATATAAATGGCTCCGGTTCACTCCTGTTGGCTCTGTCACTGCCTTTTAACACCAATGTGTCAGTAAAGCCATGTTGCAATGACAATCATGTGTTGGTAATGGGACTCAGAGGAGAATACCTTGAGAAAGTTTGAAATTAACCATTTCTGAATGGAGGAGTCATTTAAATGTGTTTTAGGTGAGAGGGATGTGTGGCGCCTTGGATTTATTAGATTATAACAATAACCTGGATTCACTGAATGCATGTTATGGAATTGAAGAATAGATGAAGCTATTCATTCATTTTCCTTTTTAAAATACAAATGCATGTGCCCCCCTCCCCACAGCATGAATAAAATTAGATAAGTACACATTGTAACCAACTCAGTGATTAAAAGATCTCCTGTCCATGTATAAATATCAGGTAATCAAGTCAAGGTCAATGTGTGATTGTAATTAGCTTTAAGGCCTTCAGCAATACTCTTCTGTACAGGGACTGACGTTTCCGATGGCAACTGAGTCAGGAGTAGTTTCCAGGTGGCAACCATACTCAGAGGTTCCTCTTGAAGAAATGCTGTCTTCTTTCCCCACACACAGCCTCACTGACTAGTGAGCCATTTGCAATAGCTCATGTTCGTCCTGGGGTCCCCAGCTTATCAACTGCTTTGTGATTTTAGAGCTGACTAGTGAGATCTGACCATGGGAGGCTTGTTTAGAAAGTAGTTGTTTTAATTTTGTAAATGACATTTTTCGAGACTGTCTGCTTAAAGCTGTCTGCCCTTAAACTGAGCGAAAGAGGAGCAATGAGAGAACAAACAAAATAATATTTTCTTAGAATGATTAGGTCTGTCTTGCAAATGCAACTTGTCAATGGCCACTTCATTGTATGGGGAATTTAAGGACTTAAAATTTCCTATCCATCCATCTATGTATAGTTGGTCACTTAAAATGATGGCTTTTCTTCACTAATGAGACTTCAGTGAAAAGACTTGCTAAGACCAAGCACATATTTGTAGAGATAGGCAGAATTTTATGCTTCGTGGTGGTAGAATGCATATAGAATATAATGTATGTAGAAAATACTTAGTTTAGAATCTGATGTCCTAAACTTGTTTTTAGTTATATGACTTTGGTCATGTTAATACATTTCTCTAAGACTGAGGGCTTTTTTTTGTTTGCTTGTTTTAATTAGAAACAATACTGCTTTATTTCAGCTTGTGCTGGTGCTGGTGTGCTAGCTTTTCTCCAATCCTATGTGATTTCTACTATGCTACGTGGCTCCTCATTGTATCAATTAAAAATTAGCTGAATTTTGTGTCTCTGAAAATGAAGTGACTCAATGTCAGCCTCACTTTATATGCGAACCTACCTAGAACCTATTAAATGGATAGAATCGGGGGACCGGTTAGTACCCATGATATAAGTACTTGTAATAAGCAAGGTCACTACCATGTTAAACACAATATGCAATCAATCTTTGACCATTCATTCTGCAAATACTTATTAAACCTCTCTCTAGTGTATGCCAGGAGTTCTGCTAGAAGTAATGATAGTTAATGTGTGCTGAACACTTATGACCCTGCAGGCCATAGGCTAAGAACTCTGCTTGTGTAATCTAATTTGATTCTTAAAGAAAACTTAGGGCGTAAGTACTACTATTAGTCCTATTTTGTGATATGAAGAAAAGTCAAGAATCAACCAAGATATAAGTCCCCATTCTATCTGTCTGGAAATCTGCTGAACTATACCCTCTAGGTCAGAATAATGTTTGTCTTCTGACATATAGGTGATGCTGGATGAAATATATGCTTAATAGAGAGGAATATACTCTGAGAGTGAAATAGGCATTAAAAACACTAAAATAATAAAATGGCTATCAGCAGAATACAAAACATATCGAAATATAGTTATAACTTGTAAGAGGAAATAGACTTCACTCAGTAAAAACATGAATAGACAGATTATTAAATATGCAGGTGAGTGCAAATTAAAAGGATATTTTGATTATTGACTTCTTTTTATTTTGATGGACATAGAAGCAAATCATCCAGGGCCTGACCATAGAGGAACAACTTATTTCTTTTATGATTTTTCACACATTCATTTTCAGTTTTCCTTTTTAGTATTAGAATAATTTCTCTCTATAAATAATTTTTAAAAAATGAAAAACATCTAGAACACACCAGCCATACTGAGTCCTTGTTTAGTTATTTCATCTCATTTTTTTGAGATAAGGAGCATGTAGTCTTTGCAGATATAGTTCCCTGATAGACATTTGGTACTTTTAGGACCTCACTTGCAAGCAAGAAGGGACTAGAAAATTATTGGGTAAGTTTAAATCTTTTATTTTTTTTTAAATTGATGCTCTTTGCCAGAAATCATACTGCAATTTTAGTTGTGAAGCATATTCATAAAATGAGAAATTTTAATCCAAGAGTAAAATGCAAATTCATTTACTTAGCCCATGTATCAAAACAGGTAAAGGAAAAAATAAAAGAACGACCAACTAGGGTCCTTTGAGGATATCTGGGCCAGGATGGGGAAGAAAGACGGGTGTCATTCTTGAAGCTTCTCTCTTTCTGTTCTACTTTTCCCTCTTTTGTCTGGAAACTAACTGGCAGGGACCACCTAGAAGGGATTTTGAAGTTAACTTTAGGTGGAGTAGAGGTCTTGGTCAATATTATCACTGCTATAATCCAAGAAAACTGAACACACAATATAAGGGAAGGAAGATTTATTTGTTCACAGTCTCTTGGAAATTCTGGGTTCAGTCCAGGTAAGTCTGGGGCTTTCAGATCTCAGTTCATGATGGTGAGAAGCAAAAAGAGGGGGAGAGGAAGGTTCTGCTTACACCATGGAAGCCAGAAGCAAAAGAGAGTGCCAGCAATAAAGGGATTCAAAGACAGAAGCGAAACCCCTAAGGCCATATCCCTTAAGACCCACCATACCCCACAGGCCTCAGCTACTACCCAGGCCATGAGATCCATCACATTGGATTTATCTACTGATGAGATTTCAACCTCATGACTTAACTGCATCAACTCTGAACATTAATATACGAGCTCTTCAGGGAACATTTTATCTTACCAAAATATTCCCTTTCTGTAGACGTGAGCCTTACAGGATTCATCACCAGCTCCTGGGGTGAACAACTTTTTTTTTTTTGCCAGAAATTTGTCTGCTCTAACTTTCTCTGACTTTAGTTCCTCAGCCAACAACTTGTCCCTTGTTTTCAGTGACTAGTTGCTTTGCTATGGCAGAAGAGGAGGAAGGCAATCAGTGCTAGAATGGACAAATTGCACAGCCATCCACACCTGCTTTGTGTTATGTTTCCTTTGCATATGAATTCTCTGAGCCTCTACCTCCAGGGCCTATTCTTTCTTTGTTCCCCATTAATGTCTGCCTGGACCTTGAATCTCTTATGTTTGGTGCCTTGTTTTTATGCCTTCTTGACACTCTTTGACTGGCTTGTATATCATGCTCACATAGGTGACAAAAATAAATTTATGGGTATCTATAATGAGCTCCCTGTGTGTCTCATTTCAGTCTTCAGCACACTTGGAGCTGCCCTCTGTCTCTTTGAGCCGTCTACACCATGGAGAGATCTAATCTCCACATTTCTCTCTTTGGGATACAACACTGAAACTTTTGGGCTCTATAAATCACATTCAAATCTCATTGCATGGCTCTATGAATGGGTGACCGCACTTATACAATGTCCCCGTGCCGTGCCTTTTCCCCATTTGCAAAATGTAGCTAACATTTCCTTCTTCTGTAGGGTTCCAAAGGTCAAGTGTGAAGGCTCACATGAAATGCTTCCAGGGCTTTGGAAATCATCCTGTCCTTTCCCCTCCCCATTCTCATTTCCCCATTCTTCCTAGAAGGCGAAAATACAACATGGCTGTCCAAAAGAAAAACCAGAGGGAATAGAGAGAACTAAATGATTAAAACTGGAATTTTCCTTTTATGTACTTAACCAGTGGGTCATTCAAGGTACTTCACAATTTGTTGAGAGAACCATTAAACACCATTAGTAGGTCATCTGCCACTGACTTCAAAACTATAGTCTTTAAAACCCAGCCAAATAGGGAAATCATCTTAATAGCTCTGATCACTTTGATTTGGGCCATAAGGCCATCATGACAGATGTACTAACCATCTCATAAATACTGGGGTATTTCTTTTAGTGACTATAATTCACTGAATAGCAAAATGGTCATGTTCTATCACTATGTAACATGATATCATTTAAAAATGTAAATCTGAAGCAGGGACATTTTGACAAAGTGGCCCTGCATCTTTAACCACCCTGTTGAACACCCTTCGGTTTGTTACCGTCTCATCTAAATGACCCTCACATTGCAAAGTGCTTTTATTCTCCTTTAAATTCTGAAGGGGACCTTACTTTCATACAATGTATGCAGCTGGATGGAAATTTTGGGAAAAAAATCTAGTCTTTTGAAAGTCTTTGAACTATGACAGCATGGCTCTAGCTCAGTCTTCTAAAGGTACAGATGGGCTCTGTCCTCTCCCACCTTCTCTTTCCGCTGGTGATATCTGGAGATCATGCACAGGAATAGCACCTGAAAAGAGGAAGGAGGAGAAGAAAGAGTAGGTCCTCAGGTGGCTTAAGGAGAGAATAGATGTCTGCCACATTTCTGCATCCTTGAGTGACACCTTTGTCCATGCTACTGGTCTCTCTGGCAAGGAAACCATCTGCCATGTGGCTGGTGGGAAGAAGGTGAAGGATGACAGAGATGAAGCCTCATCATTGGCTGCCATGTTGGTTGCCCAGGATGTGGCCCAGAGGCACAAGGAACTGGGCATCACTGTCCTTCCCATTAAGCACAGTAGCAAATAGCACCAAGACTTGTGCACTGGGAATCAGCCAGCCCTCAGAGACCTTACTGGCTTAAGTATAGAGCAGATTTAGGTTGCCCCCTCTGTCTTCTCCCATAGCATGACCATGGTCCCCATCTATAAACAGGACTCCTCAAATTAGTGTTTTCTACCAGGCGTGGTGATACATGCCTATAATCCCAGTAGTTGGGAAGCGGAGACAGGAAGATCACAAGTTCAAAGTCAGCCTCAGCAACTTAGCCAGACCCTCAAAAAATTAGTGAGACCCTGTTTTGAAATTAAAAAATAAAAGGGGTCGAGGAGTATAGCTCAGAAGTAGAAAACCCCTAGGTTCAATACCCAGTACCAAAAAATGTGTTTTCTGTTAATAAATTGACTTCATGTGAACTAAAGTTAAGATAAATGAATGAATGAATAAATAAATAAAGCAAGCAAGTAAGCAAACAAACAATTGAGATTTAAAGCATTGAAATTACTTGCCATGGATAAGTAGGTGGTAACAGCTGGTTCAGAATTTGAACTCAATATTTCCTAACTAACATAGCTTAAACTGAAAACTAAACCCTCTGTCTTTGTTCTCTAGATAGTGATGTATGTGGTCTATCTATATATCTATATATACAAAACTTCTGTATATGTATGTGTGTGTGTGTTTATGTATACATATATTCCCTCCCTTGAAAAAGGTACTGAGGTGCTGTGACCTCTGACCTCTGTAAGTGTAATTCTTCCAAGCCTATTTATTTTATTTTCCCAAGGGCAAACAGACCTTTTCTCACAGACAATGAAAATAATATTTGTTTATTCATAAAGAAAAAAAACACTTTCTAAAAAATTCAAAAGAACAAAAGAAAGCCAAAATTGCCTAGAATTTCATATGACATCTATAAGTATTTTGATGAATGTTATATTGATATATTTCGGATTTCCTGAAAGTATACATAAAATTCCTGGAGAAAAGTTAATGTTTACTTGGTTTTACTACCAAGACTTACTTTATAACCAAAAGCATGGTGCAGGACAGTAGTTCTCAAAGTGTTCCGAATAAAAGTCCAGAAACAACATGAACATCACATGTGAACCTCAGTGAACCTCACCTGTGAGCATCACCTGTGGACTTGGGAGAAATGTCGAAGATCAGGCCTCAAGAAAGACCTAGTGAGTCAGGAACTCTTCAGGTGGGGCCCAGTGATCAGATGGTAAACAAAACTGCTAGAATGTCCTGCCAGAAGATGAAGCCAGAGAACCTTGGTCTAATGTGTAGTCAGGAAGAGCTGAGTTAGAATTCATCTTGGCTGGGACAGACCTGTATTCTATGGAGACTCAGGTTGAGTAATTCAGTTAGTCACCTGTATTTCTCATGGTGAAGTGAAGATAATATTTACTTTGAAGATTAGAGATAAGTATTGATTGCAGTGATTTGACTATTGTAGGTACTCAATCTCTGACAATCACCATAGCTTTCCTACATTTCCTAGTTCAGATCTAATACTTTTTATTTCTTTTGGTACTGAGGATTGAACCCAGTAGCATTTTGTCTCTGATCTATATCCCCAGTCCTATTTACATTTTTGTTTTTAATTTTTGAAAAACATCCTGCTAAATTGCTGAGGATATTGCTAATTTGCTGAGTTTGGCCTCAAGCCTGAAATCCTTCTGTCTCAGTTTCCCAAGTACACCATACCCAGTTTACCATCCTTTTTTGAGAGCCACAGTAGTATACATTCTATGAGAAAAAAAAAAAACACTATTGTTAATACTTAAAATTTGCAAATAAGATCACAGCCACAGATATATGATCCCTTTATATTTTGGAACTTGTATTCTTCAGAAACACATATGGTTCTCCATTGCCAATTAGATCTCCTTTCAAGGGAGCATAGATGATTTTTTCAAACATCAATATATATCATTTGACCTAGTAATTCTGGACACAGGATTCTCCAAGTAAAGCTCTATTTTGATCATAGAACTCTGAATTACAAATGTGAAAGTGTATAGGACTCCATCCTTTTCCATTTGGCACCAAAATCAGGATCGAATGTGGCCCAGGTACTTAAATCCATCTTCCAAGCATGATTAACAGTTATTGGGGCCACAATGTATTTGGACACAATCAAAGAAAAAATTGAAATAAACATAGAAATAAGTATGACTGTTTTTAGTTTTATTTGTGATCCTTTAAGATATTAATCATGTAAACATTCAATGTTTAGGCACATTGATCTTAAGGAAGATAAACAGACATAAATTATGGGATAAAACTAATGGATGAAGTTCAGTGCCAAACAACTTCCTCTGAGTCTGTGGGAGTATTTGTATGGACTTAACTTGACTTAACCTAGAGCAGAGTAAGTAGCAAATTTTAAGAAACTGTGACTTTCATTTTTATTTTAGATTATTTTATTGGTGCACTATAATTATCCATAATTGTGGGGTTCATTGTTACATATTTGTACATGCACATAACATAATTGGCAAGCTCCATCCTAGCAACCCTTTCTGGCAGTTAGGTATAGTGGTGCTATATTAAGTATATAGTGTGTTGCCCTTCTATTTCTGTTCCATGTGTTTTAATCACCTTAAATCGAGAAAGAACTGCTATTAAAAACTTTGAGCCATTTCAGAAAGATTTTTTTTAAAAAATAAACCAATAAAATGAAATAACGCAATGACAATATTTAAGTCGGAATATGATGGCAGATAAATTCTTGGAGGTTTACTCGCTAATGGCCACTTGACATTTTTAAATAGAGCATCTCAGTAAATCACTGAAAATTAGCCGACAAGAATTTATATTAATCTATTTAAATGATACTTATAAATAAGTAAATATGGTTTAAATATAGTTTGAATGATGCTGGAGTTTATAGCAGCAACTGTCCTAGTGTAGGTTTTTGTTCTAATTTTGGATCAGTTCAACAAACATCTAGTGTAGATCTCTCAAGAGCCAGGAAGTGTGCTGACTCCTAGAGAGTCAAGACAGAGGAGAAAACCCAATTCTTTAAACCTAGCAACTCACTGCCCAGATTAGTCTATCATTCTTTCCTCAAAAAACTCCTTTCTTGTATAGCAGCCCATACAAAAGAATCTTCTGACTC
>PVLC010019907.1:0-29965 GCA_004027655.1 Graphiurus murinus | reverse complement strand
AATGGAATTTTACTCAGCCATAAAGAAGAATAAAATCATATTCTTTGCAGGGAAATGGATGCAACTGGAAAACATTATGTTAAGTGAGATTAGTCAGTCACAAAGAGTTAAGAAGCATATGTTCTCCCTAATATGTGGATGCTAGGGAGGGGATGTGGCATAGGAGGGTCTCCAGATGAAAAGGAGAGACCCTCGATAAGCAACGAAGTTGACTTAATTGTAGTGGACGCAGGGGGCAGAGGGACGCCCTAAAGCACATGATGTAATTACACAATCATATCAAGGTCACTCACCGAAATGAACCTGAGGGGGAGGGAAGAGGAGGGGATTGGGGTGGGAATTGGGGAAAGGGTCAAATGAGAACTGTGTGCAAATATGTTGTCAACAACTCGTACTTAACAAAGATGTATGCTATATTGCACGAATTACTACAATAAAAAAATTTTAAAAAATATAACAAATAAAAAAATAGGGCTGGGGATGTGGCTCGGAGGTAGAATACCCCTAGGATCTCAGGTTTAAACCTCAGCAAGTGGTGAGACTCTCATCACCCATCAAGATCCTGTTTCAAAATTTAAAAAAATAAAAAACAGGACTGGGGGTGTAGCTCAGAGGTAGAATGCCCCTGGCTTCAATCTCCAGTAACCACACACACACACACACACACACACACACTATACAATTTCTAGTTTAAAATGCAACCTGGAAGCCGGGTGTGGTGGCACACGCTTGTAATCCCAGCATTTGGGAGGCTGAGACTGGAGAATCCAGGTTCACGGCCAGCCTCAGCTACCTAGTGAGGCAATCCGCAACTTAGTGAGAATTGGTTTCAAAATAAAGAATAAAAAATAGGGCTGGGGGTATAGCTCGGAGGTAGAATGCCCCTGAGTTCAATCCCCAGTACCGCAAAAAAAAAAGATGCAACTTGGAGCTGGATGTGGTGGTGCACACTTGTAATCCCAGTACTAGGGAGACTGAGACAGGAGGATCTGGATTTGCGGCCAGTCTCAGCTACTTTGTGAGGCTCACTGCAACTTAGTGAGACCCAGTTTTTAAATAAAGAATAAAAAATGGGGCTGGAGATAGAATGCTCCTGGGTTCAATCCCCAGTACTGCAAAAAAAAAAAACCAACCTGATATTGCTCATTTTCAAAAACATATAGACTCATTAATAATCAAAGAAATATAAGCTTCGGGAGGGCGAGAATAGTGTCTTATCATTGTCATTGTCATTAGAACAATGTCCCTCAATATAGGTGCTCAGGGTTGCATAAATGAATAAAATGTAAGATTTTTTTTTTTAGGGCTGGGGGTGTAGCTTTGAGGTAGAATGACCCTAAGTTCAATCTCACTCACACACAACAACAACAAGAAAGTTCTTACTTGAGCCGGGCGTGGTGGCGCACGCTTGTAATCCCAGCATTTGGGAGGCTGAGACTGGAGGATCCAGGTTCACGGTCAGCCTCAGCTACCTAGTGAGGCACTCCACAACTCAGTGAGACCCTGTTTCAAAATAAAGGATAAAAAATAGGGCTGGGAGTGTAGCTCGGAGGTAGAATGCCCCTCATTTCAATCCCCAGTACCGCAAAAAAAAAAAAAAAGAAAGAAAGAAAGTTCTTACTCTTCACATGAGCAAAGATATAAAAATCTGTTCATATATTACCTTGGTGAGGGCACTAGTCAGCATGCTCTTTCACATATTCCTGGTGGGAGTCTATTTGGAATAACCATTGTGGAGACATTTTGGGATTGCCTATCACAGTAAAAATGGATATATTCTGATTATCTAATTTCTCACTAGAGATTTGCTTTACAGATAATTTTATATATTTATGATACTTCTATATATGAGCAAAAATCGTAGACTTGCAACCAAAAGAGCCCTGGAAAATTAAAAAAAAAAAAAAGGCTGGAAGAGGCCTAGATGTCCCTCACTGGAAGGGGTCACACAGTTGTTTAAAAAGATATATTGTTAAAATTGTGAAAATAAAATACAAAACAGTATTTTTTCTTTTGTGGTACTAGGGATTGAACCCAGGGACATTCTACTAATGAGCTACATCCCTAACCCTTATGCATTATTCTTTTTCTTTATACTTTTCTGTTCCAGTCAGGACTCTTTTGGTTATAAGTGACAGAAACCCAAGTCACACAAGTTTAGTAAAAAGGATATTTCTTGGCTCACTAAACCAGTCAGGGCACTGATATTTATTGGCTTGTGATGCCAGTTGCTAGGCCTGACTGGAACCAGAAACTTTCTGTTTCTCTCTGCACAATGGAATCGATGTTTCCTGTGACACATCTGCCTTCTCCACAAGCTTTACAACCCTGTTGCCAGCAGCTGCTGGGATCACCTTTTTATTTTTGCCAGTAGAAAAACAAAGAATGCCCCACCCCATTTTTGGAGGGTGCTAAGATGGTCTGGCTAAAATAGTCTCAGAGAAAACTTCTCATTGGCCCATTTTAGATCACATGTCCAAACATTACCCAATTGCAGTGGACAGGGTGGAGGTAGGGAGAGGGTGTTATTGGTCAACTTGGGTTTACTATCTACTCTTAGGGCAATTGCTGTGCACAAGAAGGCAGGCTTATAAAAGAAGACGGAAGCACCCACTGACCAGAGAGGGAATGAAGAGAGCTGCTCAGCCATCAAAATAAATGTTCACTGCCTTTGGTTTTTTTGTTTGTTGGTTTGGTTTTGGTTTTGTTTGTTTGTTTGTTTTGGTACTGGGGATTGAACCCAGGGACATTCTATCTCTGAGCTATACCTCCAACCCTTTTTATTTTTTGTTTTGGAAAAAGGGTCTCACTTGGTTGCTGAGAGTCTTGCTATTTTGATGAGGCTGACCTCAAACCTGCGTGTGATCCTCCTGTCCCAGCCTCCCAAGTACTGGGATTACAAACTTGAACCATCACTCATGGAAGAATTTCCTTTTTCTCTCTTGTCCTGGGGCTGAATGGTGCCTCTGAAATATGTCCTTACAGACCTTCTAACCACTGGGAAAACAATTATATTCACCTTCTGATTAGAACTAGAATCAAACTTGCTCACTCCTAAATGGCCTGGAAAAATTGTTTTCTGACACCCCAGAACCTACTTGGTTGTTTTACTCAAGTCACCTTCCAATGTATTCTTTTTTTTTTTTTTTTGCGGTACTGGGGATTGAACTCAGGGGCATTCTACCTCCGAGCTACACCCCCAGCCCTATTTTTTATTCTTTATTTTGAAACAGGGTCTCACTAAGTTGCGGAATGTCTCACTAGGTAGCTGAGGCTGGCCGCGAACCCGGATCCTCCAGTTTCAGCCTCCCAAATGCTGGGATTACAAGCGTGCACCCAGCTCTTCCAATGTATTCTTGAATCCAAGTCCCAACCTAAAGTTTGAATTCTGGGGTGAGGCTCTATTCCAAAGCCCATGCTTTCCACATTTTTCTGTCTCTCCTGAACTGGCCAAGTCTGTTTATTGACCTTCACAGTACAAGGCAAAATACCTTTGTTTGCTTTGGCCTGTCCTGATGGGCAAGGAATCTTATCTAAGTTTGCTTTCCACTGTTTGATTTGCTAATTCTATTGTGTATTTTAGTCACTTTCTATACACATCATTAGATACCTTTGTTAATGACTGGTCATTTCAATGTTTTGAAGGGGAAGAAATTACACAATGTGCTCTACTTATGGATTTACTTTCTGTAAAAGTATAAGACTAGGCACCAACCTATGATGAAATACACTTGTTACAGCAGTTCACGTGGTACATGCCTGTAATTCCAGGATTTGGGAGAGTGAGACAAGAGGATTGCAGGTTCAAGGCCATCCTCAGCAACTTAGTGAGTCTCTCAATAACTTAGTGAGACCCTGTTTAAAAAAAAAATAATAAGGCTAGAGGTGTAGCCTGGAGGTACAATTCCCCTGGGTTCAATCTGCAGTACCACCAAAAAGAAGAAGAAAAACAGTATATTTTAGGGGCTGAACATATGGCTTAGTGGTAGAGTGCTTGTCTAGAATGTGCAAAGCCCTGAATTCAGGCCCCAACATAAAACAAAAACAAAACAAAATAACAACAAAAAATAGATAAAAAGAAAGGAAGGAGCAGGTGTGGTAGCATGTAACTGTAATCCCAGTACTTGGGAGGTTGAAATAAGAGGATCACAGGTTTGAGGACATCCTCTGCAATGTAGGGAGACCCTGTTTCAAAACAAAAAATGACAAAAGGGCTGAGGGTATAGCTTAGAGGTATTTTGTTCCTTGCTTCTATCCCCAGGACCACAAGAAAAAAAAAAAAGGAAAGAACAAAATGGAATGAAAAGAAAGAAAAGAATATCAAAAGTACCATTTAGTAGTGTTAAGTATATTCACATTGTTGTTGTACAACCAATCTCCAGAACTCTATACCAATTAAACAACTTCCTATTTTCCCAGCCCCTTAACCCTGAGAAACCATTACCCTCAGCCCCTATTTTGTCTGTCTGTCTGCCTGTATTTATTTATTTACTTATTTAGCTATACTGAGGATTGAACCCAGGGGTGCTCTACCACTGAGCTACATCCCCAGCCTTGTGTGTGTGTGTGTGTGTGTGTGTGTGTGTGTGTGTGTGTATGTGTGTGTGTGTGTGTGTGTGTGTTACTGGGGCTTGAACCCAGGGGCATTCTACTTCTGAGCTACACCCCAAGCCCTATTTTATTTTTTATTTTTGAAACAGGGTCTCGCTAAGTATCTGAGACTCTTGTTATGTTGCTGAAGATGCCCTTGAATCTGTGATCCTCCCATCTCAGCCTCCCTAGTACTGGGATTACAGGCATGTGCCACTACAACTAGCTCTCACAGATTCTTTGACATTTTCCCATGGAAAATGGGATCCTATTCCCTTTTCTTTGAATCCGCACTGGGGGCAGGCCCTCATTTGTCACTAATAAGATGCAGCCAAATGGGTGCTGCTTGACTTCCAAGTCTGGGTCAGGACTTGGCTTTCAGCCTCTGCTTTAGCCTCCAGGAACCTGCTGGGAAAATCCAGTTCCAGGTAAGAAGTCTGATTACCTTTCTGGAAGGATCACATGGGGCAATTCTGAGTCTTCTTAGAGCAGAAGAGGGGCCCGTTGAGCCCCAATTCCCTACCATTTGGTAAAGTGCCAGCATGTCAGCAAATCTGCTTGGACCCTCTAGGTCAAAACAGCTGTCAGCTGAACAGGAACCAGTACCCCCAGTGGATACTGCATGGAGTCAAGGAATTTCTATTCAGTTTTCCCCGAATTGTGTGTGTGTGTGTGTGTGTGTGTGTGTATGTTACTGGGAATTGAACCCAGAAGTGTTCTGCTCCTGAACTACACCCCTAGCCTTTTTTATATTTTTATTTTGAAACAGGGTCTTGCTCAATTGCTAAGGCTGGCCTTGAACCTGCGATCTTCCTGCCATAGCCTCCCAAATACTGAGATTACAGATGTGCCACATTGCACCTAGCCCTAAAATTTTTTATACAATTAGTTTTTTGTTGTTGGGGTTTTGTTTTTGTTTTTTTGCGGTACTGGAGATTGAACCCAGGGGCATTTTACCTCCAAGCCAAATCCCCAGTCCTATTTTTTATTTTTTTATTTTGAAACAGGGTCTCACTAAGTTCTGGAGAGCCTCATTAAGTAGCTGAGGCTGGCCTCAAACTCAAATCCTCTGGTCTCAGCCTCCCAAGTACTGGGATTACAAGCATGCGCCACCACGCCTGGCTACAATTAGTTTTGATATTAAATTACACCAGGACAAGTGCCTGCAATATAACAAGTACTTCTATAACATGAGCTCTTTAAATGCAGGGGCGTGAGGGGTGGGGTACTGGGGACTGAACCCAGGGACATTCTCCCTCTAAGCTACACCTTCAGCCTTTTCTTTCTTTCTTTCTTTCTTTCTTTCTTTCTTTCTTTCTTTCTTTCTTTCTTTCTTTCTTTCTTTCTTTCTTTCTGCCTTCCTTCCTTCCTTCCTTCTTTCTTTCCTTCCTTCCTTCTTTTCTTTCTTTCTTCCTTCCTTCCTTTCTTCCTTTCTTTCAATTCTGAAATAGGAACTGGGCTTAGTGGCACATGCTTGTAATCCCAGTGTTTGGGAAGCTGAGAGAGGAGGATGGCAGGTTTGAGGCCAGCCTCAGCAACTAGTGAGATTCTTGTCAACTAGTGAGACCCTGTTTCAAAATAAAATAGGGCTGGGGGTATAGCTCAAAGGTAGAATGCCCCTTGGCTCAATCCACCCCCCCCCCCAGTACCACAAATAAATAAATATATTCTGAAACAGGGTCTCACTAAGTATTGGGATTACAGCTGTGTGCCACCGCACCCAGTTTTTGTTATTGCAGTTTCCCCAGGACTTTGAACAATGCCTGGCATATAATAGATGCTTAATAAATATTTATTCAAGCTCTTATTTTATTCATGGTGGCTAAGGATCAGAACCCTTGTGCTGACTGGAGTCCTCTGCATTACTCCATGCTGCCCCAAAAGTGGCTATTCATTTTATTTCTCTTGAGATTCTTCAGGCCTGTAATATAACTCTTGGTGAATTCTCAGTAAAGGTTGAGTCCCTCCTTCCAATGCACACGGCAGGCTTGGGGTCCCCAGTGTTGCTCCATCATTTGGTCACTCTGGCATGCTCCATCATTTGCTCCTGAAGCACATTCTTCATACCCAGGCAACACCGTCGGGAGAATATCCAGCCTTACCAGCACCCCCTCTGCCTGCTGCAGCTGAACCACCCAGGTCAGACTTTCCTTACCCAGGGCCAACTACCTTTAGGAGGCAGTTGGCATCATTTTCTATCATTTGTCCTCAGTCAAGATGATCTCAGTCTTCAGAGGTGTTTTTTGTTTTTGTTGTTGTTGTGGTGGTGGTGGTGGTGGTACTGGGGATGGAACCCAGGAACATTCTATCTCTAAGCTATAGTTTTATTTTGAAACATCGCCTCACTAAGTTGCTAAGGCTGGCTTTGAACCTGTGATCTTCCTGTCTCAGTCTCCCAAGTACTGGGATCACAAGCATGCACCACCACAGCGAGCTGATCTAATAATCTTGAATCACAGAAAATGTTGGTGTTCAGGCACTTGTGCAAATCTACTCATTTCACTCCTGCCTACTCTCTCTAGGGTCCAACTACAAACCCAGGGCTACTGGTAAAAGCAACCTTTGTCAAGCCACAAAAGATTCCTTTAGAACACTCTCCCCAGGGCCCAAGGGGCCTACTTGGCATACATTTGCATGATTGTGACCAACTCCTCAAGTGGTTGGTCAAAGAAAACAAAAGAAAAAAGCATCTTGCTTTTTTTTTTTTTTTTTTTTTTTTTTTGGTACTGGGGATAGAACCAAGGGATGTTCTAACTCTGAGCTACATCCCCAGCCCTATTTTATTTTTTATTTTGAAACAGGGTCTCACTAAGTTGCAGATGGCCTCACTAAGCTGCTGAGGTTGGCCTCGAACCTGGATCCTACTGTTTCAGCCTTCTGTGGTCCACCATGCCTGGCAAGTCTTGTTTTGTTTTCTTGGAGCATTCTATCTCCAAGCCACACTCCAGCCCTATTTTATTTTTTATTTTGAAACAGGGTTTGGCTAGGTTGATGAGAGTCTCACTCCTTGCTCAGGCTGTCCTAGAACTGCCATTCTCATGTCTCAGCCTCCCAAGTACTAGGATTATAGGAGTGTGCCATCACACCAGCTTATTTTTTATTTTGAAACAGGGTTTCACTAAGTTGCTGGTTTTGAACATGTGATCTTACTGTCTTAGCCTCCCAGGCACTGGGATTACAGGTATGCACCACACACCCAACTGGACTTGCTATTTTTAAAGCAGACAGTGGTTAAATGCAATTTATTTGGCTAAAGATTCACGTATTGCACCTACCTTGCCACTGAATCAGGTACACTTGTGCAAGTGTGTACATACCCACTCCCACACATGCATGTGTATGTATGTGTGTATGCATGTACATACACACACACACACACACACACACACACACACACACACACACCACACCTGAGCTAGGATTAGTTCTCCCTTCCCTCAGAATTCATAAATACTTCTATGGTCTATGATGATATACACTCTAATAGTTTTCAATTAGAATTTGAGAGAGTCTAAAGATTTGGACATGTTGAAATATGCTATGAATTTTGCTGTTACAATTGTAGAATCTAATTCAATAAACAATGTTTATGTATATGGGTATATCAAGCTTAATAAAAGAGTTAAGCTAGCAAAATATAATAGCTAATAATTGGTAAAGTCCAAAATCTCTCTGAAGCTAGGCATTGTAGAGCATGTCTGTAATCCCAGTATTTGGGAGACTGAGACAGGAGGATCTCAGGTTCATGGCCAGCCTCAACAACTTTGTGAGTCCCTCTGCAACTTGGTGAGACCCTATTTCTAAATAAAGAATCAAAAAAATAGGGCTGTAGCTCAGAGGTAGAATGACCCTGAGTTCAATTCCCAGTACTACTACAAAAAATAAAAAATAAAATTGGGACTGGATATGTAGCTCAGTGATAGTTCGCTTGCCTAGCATTTTTTTTTTTTTTTTTTTTTTGAGTACTGGGGATTGAACCCAGGGGCATTCTACCTCTAAGTTACACCCCCAGTCAGCCCTATTCTATTTTTATTTTGAAACAGGGTCTTAATAGGTTGTTTAGAATCTCACTACTTGCTGAGGCAGTTCTTGAATATGCAATCCTCCTGCCTCCCAAGTACTGGGATTACAAGCATGTACCACCATGCCCAACTTGCCTAGCATACTTGAATTCTGGGTTCAATCCCTAGTAAAACACCACCAGCAAAGAATATCTAAATTTGGGTTGGGGCCAAGGTGCAGTGGAATATATCTGTAAACCCATCAACTCTGGAGGCTGAGTCAAGAAGATCACAAGTTTGAGGCCAGCTGGGCATCTTAGTAAGACCCTGCCTCAAAATATAATATATATAATATATATATATATATATATATATATATATATATATATATATAGTGTGTGTGTGTGTGTGTGTGTGTGTGTGTGTGTGTGTGTGTGTGTGGTACTGGGGTTTGAGCCCAGGGGAATTCTACCTCCGATCTATACCCTCAGCCCTATTTTTAAATTTTTATTTTGAAACAGGGTCTTACTAGGTTGATGAGCGTCTCATTACTTGCTGAGGCTGTCCTCTAACCTCCTGTCTCAGCTGCCCAAGTACTGGGATTACAGGCATGTGCCACTACACTTGGCTTAAAAAACTTTTATAAAGGGCAATGTCCTGGATTTGAATCCCTGAAACAGTTCACAAGCAATCAAGTAAGTACATAAAAGAATATCTAAAATTTCAACTGCTAAAACTTACTGGTCATGGGTTGTAGATGTATCGTCAGTAGACCTGGGCTTCAGCCCCACACTCCTACTTCCCACTTGTGACTAGGTGGGAGACAGATCCTCCTTGGCTCACTTAGCACCTACTTCATATGCCTGTTATGAATATTAAGTGAGAAAAATAAAAGTATCAAACATACAGTTTATGTCAAAAATAGCAGTTATTTAAGTACTA
This sequence comes from Graphiurus murinus, assembly GCA_004027655.1. Lineage (NCBI taxonomy): Eukaryota > Metazoa > Chordata > Mammalia > Rodentia > Gliridae > Graphiurus > Graphiurus murinus. The sequence continues at coordinate 20,432 of PVLC010019907.1, read as the reverse complement.
TTATCTTTTCAAATTTGGGTGCTACTATATTTTAGTGTCAAACTACACTTACCACTTAGCCCTACCGCCAGTGCCACTGCCATTTCTATGATCATAGCAAGTTATTTACATTGTTGTTTACAACAACAAGCATTTTTCTTCTCTTTCAGATATGCCCAGCATTCTAAGATGCAGAAAACAAAGTAATTCAGTCGGGAAAACTCACTCTCTTGTTAGTGTCCTCATATTTAAACATTTAGCTCAACTATTGATTCTGTTTGCATTTAAATCAAGTTTAGATGCTAACGATAGCTAATCAAATTGCTAGTGACCCTACAATTAACACAAGATCACAAATCATGTATATTGAGTCCATATTAAAGTCAGATAACAGGTCATTTCTTTCCTTTAGTTCTTTGAGGTTATTGATCAAGCCCATTGTAATCTCTCTTTCCAAATGGAATTCCGGCTCTTATGTAAGAATAAGGAAGTAACAGCATCCCCTGGAAAGAGCCATCAGACCTCCCTGACTAGGTTAAGATGTCAATTGAAAAGAGTAAATGAAAATTAAACATTACAGCTGAAGCACAGATGGGAAACTGGATAAGCTGATCAACCTCTATTTTGATTACTGCAACATTTGCTAAGACTAAATGCCTGGTCTGTGTTTGGGAACAACAGTTATTCCGCTAAAAAGAAAGGAAATGAATGATCCCATCAACATTGTGATGTGGTTGAGATTTATCTGCATCTAATCTAACCATGTTTGGGATAGGTCGAAAATCTTGATCTATTTAAAAGGTTCCAATTTGGCAGGACTCACTTCCCTGTCAGCACTCAGAAAAGCCTTTGAAGTGGATAAAACTCTACAAGTGAAGGGGGAGATACAGACAAAATGAAGAAGGCCCTGAACATTTTGTAAAATTCCAAAATATCTTTTCCACAGCCACATTCTCCTCCCGTGATTACTCTAAGCTCATTTTAATGGAGAGATTTTCAGTGGATCAGAAACCAGAAGTGGGTCTCTAGCAAAGCCTACTGCATTTTCGCTGTGACGTTAATGGTTTGCAGAGCCTCTCCCTTCTGGCAACCTCTTCCTCTCCGTCCTTAACTCAGATGCACGGGAGGGGCCGATGGCAGTGTTGAACCATTCGCTCTTCAGCTTTTCGCACACTGATTAGCAATGTTGTTTAGATGAGGTTGGTCTGTGATAGCATGCTGCTCCTTATTTCTGACCTCCTTGCCTCAGTCACCCTGTTTTAAAATGTGGTTAATCACACTTGCCAAGAAGTGTGGACATTTACTGCTTTCGTCTTAATCTTCAGATAAAAGCTTGAGTTTCCTCTAAGGAATACTCCTTCCCTACCCAATCCACATAGTTATGAGTGCTGCTGACCACCTTCCCCAAACACACACACACTCCAAAGCTGGGTCTCAGCTGCCAGGGCTGATGGAGTCCTGCTGCCCTCGGTCTCCAAGTCCCCTGTTCCATCCTTCTATGCAGCAATGGCCTTTGCCCCTAGGCTGAGGTGGAAATATCTCTGAGGAAATTTAGGTAGCATATCCACAGGACAGCAATTCAGAGCAGAGGCTAAAGCACCAGAAAGGACCACCCTTGTTTGCTTTGGCACTCAGGGAGAGGCCCATCCTGATCACCTGCCCAAGCATCCAGAAGTGAATCCTGTCATGCATGTTCCTCCTCACATACACAAAACCCAGCTCTGATTTAGGGGCAGGGCAAAGAAAACCCTACGCAAGCTCCCTGTGTCAATCAAATACATCCTTGACTCACAAAGAGATGAGTAGAAGACCATGGCTCAGTAGGAAAAGATGTAGCTTAAGTGATAATAATCAAAATAAACATCAAAAGAGCTAACCCAAGCTGGACACAGTGGTGCATGCCTGTAAATCCCAGTACTTGGGAGGCTGAGATAGAGGGATTGCAAGTTTGAGGCCAGTGTGTGGTAATTTAGTGAGACCCTGTTTCAAAATGAAAAAATAAAAATAGTTTGTGGGTATAGGGCAGAGGCAGAACACCCTAGATTCAATCCCTAGTACCCCCATCGCCCCACACACACACACACACACACACACACACACACACACACACACACAAAGAACTAACTCAGCATTGGAAATAGAATTCATAAAACATAAAAAAGCACAAGTAGCCGGGCGTGGTGGCGCACGCTTGTAATCCCAGCATTCGGGAGGCTGAGACCGGAGGATCCGGGTTCGTGGCCAGCCTCAGCTACCTAGTGAGGCACTCCGCAACTTAGTGAGACTCAGTTTCAAAATAAAGAATAAAAAATAGGGCTGGGGGTATAGCTCGGAGGTAGAATGCCCCTGAATTCAATCCCCAGTACCGCAAAAAAACAAAAAACAACAACAACAACAAAAAGCACAATTAACCCCCCATTAGTGTCCCAGAAGAAAAGATATGTGCATTAAACCAGAAGAGTGCATATGTATGTATGTGTGTGTGTGTGTGTATGTGTGTATCTATATTTATGCCAGAAGAGGCTATTATGAAAAAGGAAATGTTGAGAAACAATATAGAGTTCAAGGAGCCTGGAGTGGTGGCGCACACCTGTGATCCCAGTACTTGGGAGACTGAGACAGGAGAATGGAAGATTCAAAGTCAGCCTCAGTAATTTAGCAAGACCCTCAGCAGGATAGCCAAAGTAGTTCTTAGCAACAAGAACCATGCAGGAGGGATCACAATACCTGACTTCAAACTCTACTACAAAGCCACAGTAATAAAACAGCATGGTATTGGCACAAAAACAGACACACAGACCAATGGAGCAGAATAGAAGATTCAGAAACAGACCCACGGGCTTACAGTCAACTGATTTTTGACAAAGGAGCCAAAAATATACACTGGAAAAAAGATAGCCTCTTTAACAAATGGTGCTGGCAAAACTGGTTAACCATATGCAGGAAAATGGAAATAAACCCCACTTTCTCACCCTGCACAAGAGTCAACTCAAGGTGGATCAAAGACCTGGAAGTTAGGCCAGAGACCTTGCACCCACTTGAAGAGGGCATAGGACCAACACTTCAACACATAGGCACAGGTAAAAACTTTCTCAACAAGACCTCAAAAGCACAAGCAACACTCAGGAAGATCAATACATGGGATTGCATTAAACTGAAGAGCTTTTGTGCAGCAAAGGAAACTATCAAGAACCTAAACAGAGAGCCTACAGAGTGGGAGAAGATTTTTGCCAGTTACTCTACAGATAGAGGTCTAATATCTAGGATATACAAAGAACTCAAGAAAATTACAGCTAAGAAAGCAAATAACCCAATCAAAAAATGGGCAAAGGATCTAAATAGACACTTCACAAAATAAGAAATACAAATGGCCAATAAATGTATGAGGAAATGTTCCACATCATTAGCAATCAGAGAGATGCAAATCAAAACTACCTTGAGATTTCACCTAACTCCAATCAGAATGGCAATCATAAAAAACACAAACAACAACAACTGCTGTCGAGGATGTGGAGAAGTGGCAACTCTAGTACACTGTTGGTGGGATTGCAAACTAGTGCAACCACTTTGGGAAACAGTATGGAGGATCCTCAGATGTGTGGGAACGAACCTACCATATGATCCAGCAATACCACTTCTGGGTATCTACCCAAAAGAATGGAAACCAAACTATCAGACCAACGTATGTGTATTTATGTTTATAGCTGCACAATTTACAATAGCCAAACTATGGAAGCAGCCAAGATGTCCATCGACAGATGAATGGATTACAAAACTATGAGATATGTACACAATGGAATTTTACTCAGCCATAAAGAAGAACAAAATCATGTTATTTGCAGGGAAATGGAAGGAACTGGAAAACATTATGTTAAGTGAGATTAGCCAGTCACAAAGAGTAAAGAAGCATATGTTCTCTCTAATATGCGGATGCTAGGGAGAAGATAGGGTATAAGAGGGTCTCCAGATGAAAAAGGGGAGACCCTCGAAAGCAAAGAAGTTGACTTAACCGAAGGGGTTGGACGGGGGTGGGGGGGACACTAATGTATATCAAGGTTACTCACTAAACTGAACTTGAGAAGGAGGGAGGGCGAGGGAGCGGGGTGGGAATTTGGGGAAGGGGTCAAATGAAAATTGTGAGCACATATATTGTTATCAATTTGTACCTAACAAAGATGTATGCTTACAATGTATGAATAAAAATTAAAAAAAAAAAGACCCTCAGCAACTCAGCGAGATCCTGTTTCAAAATTAAAAAAAAAAAAAAAGACTGGTAATGTACTTTGGAGGTAGAATGCCTCTGGGCTTAATCTCCAGTACCACAGACATACACATACACATATGTGCAGGGAACACACTAAAAGCTTTATGCAGGGCAGCAGGACAGACTACTACAATTTATAATTTCAGAGATACTATTGCCATATGGGATACAAGAAAAGAATGGAATTGAGAGCAGAGTGGCTTATGATGAATTTACAGATGAAGCATGAAAGTTTTAAAAAGAAAAACATAAGTATTATTAAAAACTGACAATGAGCCGGGCGTGGTGGTGCACACTTGTAATCCCAGCATTCGGGAGGCTGAGACTGGAGGATTCCGGTTCGTGGCCAACCTCAGCTACCTAGTGAGGCACTCTGCAACTTAGTGAGACTCGGTTTCAAAATAAAGAATACAAAATAGGGCTGGGGGTATAGCTCAGAGGTAGAATGCCCCTGAGTTCAATCCCCAGTACCGCAAAAAAACAAAAAACAAACAACAACAACAACAAAACACTGACAATGGAAAAGGAATTACAAAGTTAGAAGAAAGAAATTTGGTTCCAGTGAGGCATAGAAGGAGTTTGGAAATTGGGCATTATTTGAGCAGTAATTAATGAGGAAAAATTAATCTCTCATTTAGTTAAGGAGGAAATAGTTCTTTTCCCTGTTGAATTTCAGCAGCAACTTTAGGTCCTGTTGCTTCAGGCTGCCCAAGAAGACAGTCATCAAAACCCTCTAGGAGCCTGGTGTGGTGGTGCAGGCTTGTAATTCCAAGATTTGGGAGGTTGAGACAGGAGAATCACAGCAACTAGTGCAGCCCTCCACAACTTAGTGAGACCCTGTTTCAAAGTAAATAAAAAGTAGGGCTGGGGGTGTAGCCGGGAGGTAGAATGCCCCTGGGTTCAATTCCCAGTACTGCATAATAATAATAATAATAATAATAATAATAATAATAAATTTAAAGAATAAATAAAAAGGGTTGAAGGTATAACTTGGAGGTAGAATGCCCCTGGGTTTAGTCCCTAGTGCCAAAAAAAACTTTTTTGTTTAAATTTTAAATCTGGGTGTGGCGGCACATACCTGTAATGCTACTACTTGGGAGGCTGAGACAGGAGGATCGCAGGTTCAGGGACAGCCTTAGCAACTTATTGAGACCTTGCACAACTTAGCAAGACCCTGTTTCAAAAATTAAAAACTAAGCCAGACATGGTGGCACATGCTTGTAATCCTAGTACTTAGGAGGTTGAGACAGGAGAATTGCAGGTTTGAGAATGGCCTCAGCAAATAGTGAGACTTTCATTAACCTAGTGAGACCCTGTTTCAAAATAAAAATAAAATAGGGCTGGGGATGTAGTTCAGAGGTAGAATGCCCTTGGGTTCAATCCCCAATGCCACAAAAAATAAATAAATAAAAACAAAAATAAAATAGGGCTGGGGGTAAGCTCAAAGGTAGGATGCCCTTGGGTTCAATCCCCAGTACCACACACATATACACACAAAAAGCATCACATTGCACATTTGTACGCTGTAAATATACATACTTTTTGTCTAGTATACCTCAATAAAGCTGGAAAAAAAGATTGCTGAATCATAGAGTAGGTGTATATGCAGTTTGGTTTTTTTGTAGTACTAAGAGTAAACCCAAAGGCATTCTACATCTGAGCTTCACCCCCATCCCTTTTTATTTTGAAATATGGTTTTCCTAAATTACTGAAGGTCTAAGTTGCTACTTATTATATTCTCTTACTTTTCTTTTAATAGCAGTAGAATGTGTAATAGCATCACATTTTAAACCTCCTGATGTTGGTCATGTGTATTTTTTCTCTCTTTTGTTGATTATTCTTTGTGTGTGTGTGTGGTACTGGGGATTGAACCCCAGGCTTCACACATGCAAGGCAAGTGCTCTATCACTGAACTAACAACCTCAGCCCTTCTCTCTCTCTTATTTTTTTAATGTACTTTATTGGTACATGGTAGCCTAACATGGTAGTTCAGAGTGATAGTAGGAGCATACATGAACATAACACTTGGTAGCAGATTTCAGATTTTATTTCTCCCTCTCTCTCTCTTTTTTTCTTTTCTTTCCTTCTTTTTTGTGGTACTGGAGATTAAATCCAGGGGCATTCTACCTCTGAACTATATCCCTAGCCCTCTTTTTATTTTTTGTTTTGAACAGGGTCTCTCTAGGTTACTGAGAGTCTCACTACATGACTGAGGCTGTCCTCCAATCTGTGATCCTCCTTCTCAGCCTCCCAACTGGTATTGCAGGCATGTGCCATCATGCCCGGTTTACTACTCTCTTTAAAGAACAAATTTTTGAGCCAGATATGGTGGTGCATACCTGTAATTTCAGTATTTGGGAGGCTGAGACAGGAGGATCACAGTCTTGAAGCCAGCCTCAGCCATTTAGTGAGACTCTCAGCAACCTAGTGAGATCCTGTTTCAAAACAAACAAATAAACAGAAACAAAAAAAAAAGAAAGAAAGAAAAGGGCTGGGGTGTAGCTCCAAAGTAGAAAGTCCCTGGGTATAATCCTAGTAACACACACACACACACACACACACACACACACACACACACACACACACACACTAAATTGTATGCTGTTCATTAGAAACACACTTCAAGCCGGGCGTGGTGGCGCATGCTTGTAATCCCAGTTTTTGGGAGGCAGAGACTGGAGGATCCGATTTCACCACCAGCCTCAGCTACCTAGTGAGGCACTCCGCAACTTAGTGAGACCCTGTTTCAAAATAAAGAATAAAAAAAAAAAAAAAAAAAAAAAAAAAAAAAAAAAAAATAGGGCTGGGGGTGTAGCTCGGAGGTAGAATGCCCCTGGGTTCAATCCCCAGTACCGCAAAAAAAAAAAAGAAAAGAAACATACTTCAAACAAAGACAGAGATAACTTGAAAGTAAAAGAATGGAAAATGGCCGGGCGTGGTGGCGCACGCTTGTAATCCCAGCATTCGGGAGGCTGAGACCAGAGGATCCGGGTTCACGGCCAGCCTCAGCTACCTAGTGAGGCACTCCGCAACTTAGTGAGACTTGGTTTCAAAATAAAGAATAAAAAATAGGGCTGGGGGTGTAGCTCGGAGGTAGAATGCCCCTGAGTTCAATTCCCAGTACCGCAAAAAAAAAAAAAAAAAGAATGGAAAATGGACAGGATGAAAACACTAATCATAAGAAAGCTTGTATGTATTTCCAGACAAGAAGTATTATTAGAGAGAAGGAAGAACATTTTATAAGAACAAAAGGGTTGGTTTCAATAGGAAGACCCAATGACTCTAAATTAATATAGATATAATAATAAAACATCTAATTACATAAGGCCAATATGAACTGAACTAAAAGGAGAAATACACAAATCTACAATCACAATTGGGGGTTTTAACACACATCTTCCAGTAACTATTAAAAGCAAGAAGACCAAAAAGTTTATGAGGTTATATTTAAACAACACTATTAAGCAACTTGGCCTAATTGATATTTATAGAACACCATACCCAACAACTGCAGAATACACATTCCTTCAAATGCATACCAAAGATAGACCATATGCTGGGTCATAAAGCAGGTCTCAACAAATTTCAAAGAACTGAAATCATACAGGGTATATCCACTCACCACTAGACATCAACAAAGAAAGAAAATTTTAAAATGTATAAAACTAAAGCTGGGTGTGGCAGCACATGCCTATAATCCCAGTACTTGGGAGACTGAAACAGGAGGATCAAAGGTTCGAGGACAGCCTCAGCAAGTAGTGAGACTCTGTTTCAAAATAAAAATAAAATAGGGCTGAGGGTGTATCTTGGAGGTAGAATGCCCCTGAGTTCAATCCCCAGTATCACACATACACAAAAATAAAATGTATAAAACTAAAGAACATTTTTCTAAATGACCTGAGGGTCAAAGAAGAAATCACAAAGGAAGTTAGGAAACATTTGGAACTGAAGAATAAAAAAAAATAAAACAGCAAAATTTGTAGGATGCACCTAAAGCAGGGCTCTGGAGGAAATTTATGGCTTTTAATGAATACACTAGAAAAGTATGGTTGAAAATCAATACTCTAAGCTTTCTTTTTATGAAACCAGAAAAAGAGCAAAGAAAACTCAAAGGAGAAGGGAGGAAATAATAAAGTTAAATAATCAATCGAGACTATATATATATATAAATACATACACACACACGAGAAAATTCTCAAAGACAAAAATTTGTTCTTTTTTTCATGTGTGTGTGTGTGTGTGTGTGTGTGTGTGTGTGTGTGTGTGTGTAACTGGGGGATTGAACAGAGGGGCATTTTACCTCTGAGCTACATATCTAGTCCTAGTTTGTTTGTTTGTTTATTTATTTATTTATTTATTTATTTATTTATTTATGTAGTACTGGGATTAGAATTCAAGGGCCTTCTACTTCCAGGCTACATCCCCAGACCTATTTATTTTATTATTTGATTTAATTTTATTTTATTTTAAACAGAGTCTCACTAAATCACTGAGGCTGGCCAAAAACCTGTGATCCTCCTGTCTCGGCCTCCCAAGTGCTGGGATTACAAAAGTGCACCACCATGCCCAGCTCTTATTTTTTTATTTTGAAACAGAGTCTCATTAAATTGCTAAGTGCCTCGCTAAATTGCTAAAGCTGCCCTCAACCTGTGATCCTCCTGTTTCAGCCTCCCAAATACTGGGATTACAGGTATGTGCCACCTTATCTGACTCAAAAATTTGTTCTTTAAAGAGAGTAGTAACCTGGGCATGGTGGCACATGCCTGCAATTCCAGTACTTGGGAGGCTGAGAAGGAGGATCACAGGTTTGAGGACAGTCTCAGTAATGTAGTGAGACTCTCAGTAACCTAGAGAGACCCTGTTTCAAAACAAAAAATAAAAAGAGGGCTGGGAGCCGGGCGTGGTGGCGCACGCTTGTAATTCCAGCATTTGGGAGGCTGAGACCGAAGGATCCGGGTTCGCGGCCAGCCTCAGCTACCTAGTGAGGCCCTCTGCAACTTAGTGAGACCCTGTTTCAAAATAAAGAATAAAAAATAGAGCTGAGGGTATAGCTCAGAGGTATGCCCCTGAGTGCAATCCCCCGTACCGCAAAAGGAAAATAAGAAAATATAATAAACAGCAAAGTGGGCGGGCATGGTGGTGCACTCCTGTAATTACAGTACTTGGGAGGCTGAGACAGGAGGATCACATGTTTGAGAACAGTCTCAGCAAGCAGTGAGACTCTCTTCAACCTAGCGAGACCCTGTTTCCAAATAAGAAATAAAATTGGGTTAGGGGTGTAGCTCAAAATTGGAATGCCTCAAGCCGGGCATGGTGGCGCACGCTTGTAATCCCAGCATTCGGGAGGCTGAGACCGGAGGATCTGGGTTCGTGGCCAGCCTCAGCTAACTAGTGAGGCACTCCGCAACTTAGTGAGACTCGGTTTCAAAATAAAGAATAAAAAATAGGGCTGGGGGTATAGCTCGGAGGTAGAATGCCCCTGAGTTCAATTCCCAGTACCGCAAAAAAAAAAAAAAAAAAAAAAAAAAGTAGAATGCCTCTGGATTCAATCCCCAGTGCCAACAAACAAACAAACAAACAAACAAACAGCAACTTAGACTCTCAGTAATTTAGGAAAACCATATTTCAAAATAAAAAGGGATGGGGTGTAGCTCAGATGTAGAATGCCTCTGGGTTTAATCTTAGTACTAGAAAAAAAAAAGCTGCACATATACCTATTCTATGACTCATCAATCTTTTTTTTCCAGCTTTATTGAGGTATAATAGACAAATAAAAAGTATATATTTACAGCATACAAATGTGCAATATGATGCTGTGTGTGTGTGTGTGTGTGTGTGTGTGTGTGTGTATGTGTATGTATGTGGTACTCGGGATTGAACCCAAGGCATCCAACCTCTGAGCTATACCCCCAGTCCTATTTACTTAATTTTTTAATTTTTGAAACAGGGCCTCACTAAGTTGCTGAGGTTGTCCCTGAACCTGTGATCCTCCTGTCTCAGCTTCCCAAGTAGTAGGATTACAGGTACGTGCCACCATGCCCAGATTTAAATTTTAAACAAAAAAAGATTTTTTGGCACTGGGGACTGAACCCAGGGACATTCTACCTCCGAGTTATACCCTCAGCCCTTTTTGGTTTTTATTATTTAAAAAAATTTTTTTTCTGCAGTACTGGGGATTGAACCCAGGGACATTCTACCTCCCAACTACACCCCTAGTCCTATTTTTTTATTTTATTTTATTTTATTTTATTTTTTGGCAGTACTGGGGATTGAACCCAGAGGCATTCTACCTCCTAGCAATACCCCTAGCCCTATTTTTAAAAATTCTTTATTTTGAAACAGGGTCTCACTAAGTTGCGGAGGGCCTAAGTAGCTGAGGCTGCTCCTGTCTCAGCCTCCCAAGTGGGAGGATTACTGGGATTACAAACATATGCCACCACGCTGGGTGTATTTTTAATTTTATTTATTTATTGTGTGTGTGTGTGTGTGTGTGTGTGTGTGTGTGTGTGACTTAGGATTGAACCCAGGGGCTTCTACCTCTGAGCTACACTCCCAGGTCCATTTTATTTCTTATTTGGAAGCAGGGTCTCACTAAGTTGCAGAGGGCCTCACTAAATTGCCGAGGCTGGCTTTGAACCTGTGATCCTTGCATCTCAGTCTCCTAAATACTGGGATTACAAGCATGTGCCACAACACAGACTCACTAAGTTGCTGAGGGTCTCGCTAAATTGTTGAGGATGGCCTAGAACCTGTCATCTTCCTGTCTCAGCCTCCCAAGTACTGGGATTATAGGTGTGTGGCACCATACCCAGATTCAAAACTTCTCTTAATCAGATTTCTTTTTCCTAAAGAAAAAAAGTGACAGCTGAATGTGATGGCACAAGCCTATAATCTTAGTACTTGGGAGGCTGAGACAGAAGGATTGCAGGTTCAAAGCCAGCCTCAGCAACTTAGTGAGACCCTGTTTGTTTCCAAATAAAAAAATAAAATAGGTCTGGGGGTGTAGCTCAAAGGTAGAAGGCCTCGGGTTCCAACCCCAGTACCACAAAAAAATAAAAATGAAAATAAATAATAAAATAAAATAAAACAAATGTGGGTAATAAACCAGGCACAGTGGCACACTTCTCTAATCCCAGTACTTGGGAGGCTGAGACAGGAAAGATTGCAGGTTCATCGCCAGCTTCAGCAATTTAATGAGACCCTGTGGTTTTTTTTTGTTTTGTTTTGCTTTTTTTTTTTTTTTTTTTTTTTTGCAGTACTGGGGATAGAACTGGGGGCATTCTACCTATCCTTTATTTTGAAATAGGGTCTCACTAGGTTGCGGAGGGCCTCACTAAGCAGCTGAGGCTGGCTGCGAATCCACATCCTCCAATCTCAGCTCCCAAATGGTGGGATTACAAGCATGCGCCACCACGGCTGGTGAGAGCCTGTTTTAAAATAAAAAATAAAAGAGGAAAAATAGAAGCTGGGCATAGTGGTGCACACTTGTAATCCCACCATTTGGGAGGCTGAGATTGGAGGATGCGGATTCTCAGCCAGCCTCAGCTACTTAGTGAGGCCCTCCACAACTTAGTGAGACCCTGTTTCAAAATAAAGGTTAAAAAATAGGGCTGGGGGCATAGCTCAGAGGTAAAGTGCTCTTTGGTTCCATCCCCAGTACTGAAAAAAAAAAAAAAAAAAAAAGAGGAAAAATAGGGTTGGTAGTGTAGCTTGGAGGTAGATGCCCTTACATTCAATCCCCAGGGCCAAAAAAAAAAAAAAAAAAAAAAAATGTGGGTAACAGATCAAATATGAGCACCAAATCAAAATGGACGTGGTGACATTATTAAAAAACAAACAAACAACAAAAAAAACTGAGCTCAAGACAGATGTCGTGGCACACACTTGTAATTTCAGTACTTAGGAGGCTGAGACAGGAGGCTCACAGGTTCACAGCTAGCCTCAGAAATTTAGTGAGGCCTTCTACAACTTAGTGAGACCCTGTTTCAAAATAAAACAAGAAAAATAGGGCTGGAGGTGTAGCTAGAGGTAGAATGTCCCTGGGTTCATTCCTAGTATCCAAAAAAAAAAAAAAAAAAAAAAAAAATGCTGAGCTCAAGTGAGGTGTGGTGGTTCAATACTTGGGAGACTGAGACAGGAGGATTGCAGGTTCAAGAACTGCCTCAGCAATTTAACAAGACCCTGTTTCAACATAAAAAATAAAAAGGTCTGGGGATATAGCCCAGAGGTAGAACCCCTCCTGGGTTCAATACCAGTAACAAAACAAAATTACTGAGCTCAGCCAGGTTTGGTGGTGTGCTCCTGCAGTCCCAGGTAGTAGGGAGGCTGAGGAGAGAGTATTGCTTGAACACAGTTTTAGATCAGACCAGGCAATACAGTGAGACTCCATCTCAAAAACAACACTGAAATAGCCAGGCATGGTGGCACATTTGGGAGGCTGAGACAGGAGGATCACAAGCTCATAGCCAGACCTCTGCAACCTAGTGAGACCCTGTTTCAAAATGAAAAATAAAAGCTGGGTGTGGTGGTGCATGCCTGTAACCCAAGTATTTGGGAGGCTGACACAGGAGGATCATAGGTTCAAGGATAGCCCCAGCAACATAGTGAGGCTTTCAGCAACCTAGGGAGACCCTGCCTCCAAACAAAAATATAAAAAGGGCTGGGTGTGTAGCTCAGAGGTAGAATGCCCCTGGGCTTAATCCAGAGCATCACACAATTAATTAATAAAATAAAATAGGACTAGGTGTGTAGCTCAGAGGTAGAATGTTCTGAGTTCAATCCCCAGTACCACCAAAAACAAAAACAAACAATAAAAGCAAAACAAACTGAACTCAATGTTGTACCTACCAGTTTTGAAACCTCTGCTTTGGATGAAAATACCATTGAGACAATTCTCCTCCTATTTTTCTCCTTCTCCATGGTTGTGCTAGGGTTCAAACCCAGGGCCTCCTGCCGGCTACGCAAGCCTCCACCACTGAGTCACACCCCCACCTTCCTTTCTTCTTTCATTGAGGAGAATCTGGGCTGAATATGTTCATCGTAGCAGGCCTTCATCTTGGGCTTTGATCTGTTTGATCTTCTCGTGCCCTGCCCTCACCGTGGGAGTCAAAGAGGGTGGCAACGTTGTGTAAATGGTACCTCCATTCACTCAACCCCAATGGGAGTCAACGAGGATTCAATGAAAGGAACAATGTGATCGCCACTTTATAGACAAACATGAAACCAGTGCAGTGCTCAGCACGGTCGCTGTTGGAAAACACTGTCTCCTGGGCAGCTGCTTTGGCTACTGTCCCCAATTAACTTAGCAGAGTCTCAAAAATAGAAGTCAGCCTCTGTTCTGTTATATAATAAACAGTTCTTTATTTGAAATGACAATATTTACTTTTCCTATAGTGAACTCCAGCAGCTTACTAGGCAGTGGGCAGACAGCAGAAAAGCCTAAAATGGAAACTCGAGACAGCAGTTTAGCTGGTACAGTTTACTCCAACCCTACTGTGCCAACAAGCAAGTTAAGTAACCCTCATAGACCCCGTGGAATTTTTATACCACCATATATATCTCTCCTGTTTTGATGAGTCTTGAAACAAGCAGGTCAGATGTGAGGTAGTGAGTTCTGTGATACTCAGGATTTAAGTGGGGCTGGGGGTGGTGCCATTAATGTTTTCTGAGAAACTCTATTTAGACTGGCAGGTGCAATTAATGATCTCTGAGCATCTTCCAATAGCAAAGAGTCTGGTCTCTATATTTCCATTATCTCATTTTCAAGTGAACTTTAAAGGGAGGAAATTTTTTAAAATTATGATTATTAACCTTTTCATGTGTGTGTGTGTGTGTGTGTGTGTGTGTGTGTGTGTGTGTGTGTGTGTTTTGCTGGGGATTGAACTCAGGAGCATTCTACCTCCAAACTACACCTCAGTCCCTTTTTTTAAAAAAAACTTTCTGTTTTAAAAACAAAAAAATAAGTTTCCTGAGAGGCTCACTAAGTTGCTCAGGCTGGTCTTGAACCTAGGATCTTCCTGTCTTGGTCTCCCAAATACTGGGATTACAGGCATGTACCACCATGCCCAGCTCCTTTTCCAGTTTTTAATCTCCCTTCTACAAGAAAAAAGCTGTGAATCATATAGTCATGTTTATTGCAAAAACCCTATAAAGCCTTTATGACCCAAAAATAAACCACTATTTGCAATATAAATGCCACTTTTTTGCTTTTTTGTTTGTAGTACTGAGGATTCAACCCAGGGGCATTCTACTCAGTGAGCTACATTGTCAGCCCTTTTTATTTTTGAAATTGGGTCCTATTAAATTGCCGAGGCTGGTCTCTAACTTGTGATCCTCCTGCCTCAGCCTTCCAGGTACTAGGTTACAGGCATGTGCCACTGTGCCTGCCTTCAACACCACTTTTATTTTATTTATTCATTTATTTTTAGTTTGAAACAGGGTCTCATTAAATTGTAGAGGGCCTCACTAAGTTGCTGAGGCTGGCCTTGAACCTGCAATCCTCATGTCTCATCCCCCCCCCCCCAACTACTGGGATTACAAGCATGTTCCACCACGCCCGGCTAGACACCACTTTTAACTTCCTAGCAGGTCCTACTTTCTACTCCCTTCACCACATCGTGGTACCTATCCAGAGCATTTCTGCTTGGAGATCTTAGGGAAGTGTGTGGGTCCAATTGAGCTAGACCATTCTACAGAGGTCATGCACAATGAAGAGATTTTTTGTGTGTGTATGTGGTACTAGGGGTTAAACCCAGGGGTACTCTGAGGTATACCCCCTACCTTTGTGTGTCTGTGTATTTTTTCTGTACTTTTTCCCCTAAGATTGAACCCAGGGGAATTCTGCCGCTAAGCTACACTTCCAGCCCTATTTTATTTTTTTATCTTGAAGCAGGGTCTCACTAGGTTGCAGAGGGTCTCGCTCAGTTGCTAAGGCTGGCCGAGAATCTGTGATTCTTCTGTCTCAGCCACAAAGGACTGGAATTAGAGGTGTGCACCACTACACCCAGCTCCCTCTCCCTTTTTTTTTTTTTTTTTTTTTTGGTGGTACTGGGGATGGAATCCAGGGGTGTTCTACCTCCGAGCCACCCCCCAGTCCTACTGTATTTTTAAATTTGGAAACAGAGTCTTCTTAGGTTGCCAAGATTCTTACTACATTGTGGAGACTCTCCTTGAACCTGCAATCCTCCCAAGTACTGCGATGAGCCACCACACCTGGCTCATGCCTTTTTTATTTTGAAGCAGGGTCTCCCTCAGTTATCACACACTGGCCTCAAAACTGCGATCCTCCTGTCTCAGCCTCTCAAGTGCTGGAATTATAGGCACAGGCCATCGTGTCTGGCTATGAAGAGATATTTCAAAACATTTTGGCTTCTTAGCAGATACATAGGAAGCAATGATAGCTAATCTGCACTGTTCTTTGACCAGTGAGATTTGCTTAATTTTTGTGACTAGTGCTTAGATTTTCTTCAGATATTCTTTCTTCTGGCTCCTAATCTGGTGTCATTTTTAGCATTGTGCAAGAGCAGTTGTTTATTATTTTACTTTATTTTGATACTAGGGTTTGAACTCAGGGGCATTCTACCTCTGAGCTACAACCCCAACCCTATTTTATTTTTTATTTTGAAACAGGGCCTTGCTAAATGGCTGAGGCTGAGTTGAACCCCGTGATTCTCCTATCTTAGCCTCTCAAGTACTGGGATTATAGACATGCGCCATTATGCCTAGCTCAATCATTTATTTTTTATTTATGCATTTTTGTGGTGCTGTGGATCAAATCTAGGCCTCATACATACTATATGAGCACTCTACCATTGAGCTATATCACAACTTTTTAAAGTTTTTATTTTGAGACAGGGTCCTGTTAAATTGCTGAGGCTGGCCTAGAATTTGTGATCCTTCTGCCTCAGCCTCTTGAATCTCAGGAATTACAGTTTTGTGTGACAACATGACCTGCCCTAGAACAATCATTTAAAGGGGACAAATAGCCTGGCATGGATGGCACATGACTGTAATGCCAGTACTTGGGAGGCTGAGACAGGAGGATCACAGGTTTGAGGCTAGCCTCAGCAACTTAGCAAGACCCTTAGCAACTAAACAAGACCCTGTTCCCAAATAAAAAATAAAATAAATCAGAGGTAGAATGCCCCTCGGTCCAAACCCAGTATAAATAAATAAATAAATATAAAAATAAAATAAGATAAGGCTGGGGCTCTAGCTCAGAGGTAGAGGGCCCCTGAGTCAAACCCAAGTACCATATAATAAACAAATAAATAGGACCAATGATTTCCTATTTAATTACTAGCTAGAAACATTTTATTTTCTACAAAATTCTTCAGAAACCCAAAGATCTTCCCTTCTAGCAAAAATCAAATGTAAAAGTCTTCTTTAAAATAGTACAAAGAAAAATAAGTTCCAGTTAGGCAAGAATTGGGGAGTTTAAATCTTTATTCTCCTGGAGAGGCCTTCTTTTTGTTATGCTCCTACAACACATTTTTCTTTCTTTCTTTCTTTCTTTCTTTCTTTCTTTCTTTCTTTCTTTCTTTCTTTCTTTCTTTTTTTTTTTTTTGCAGTACTGGGGATTGAACTCAGGGGCATTCTACCTCTGAGCTACACCCCCTTAGCCCTATTTTATTGTTTGTTTTGAAACAGAGGTCCTCACTAAGTAGCTGATGCTGGCTGCAAATCTGGATCCTCTGGTCTCAGCCTCCCAAGTACTGGGATTACAAGCATGAGCCACTATGCCCCAGCCAACACATTTTTCTTAAGGAAAAAAAAAAAAAAGCTGCATCAATATTACCTGGAGTGCTTCTCCAAATGCAAATTGCAGGGTCCCTTTAAAATTAAGAGGTCAGAAACTTGAGAGGTAGGGCCCAGTAAGCTGCATTTGTACAAGTGCTGTGGGTCATTTGCATATCCACTAAAGTTGTGAGGCACTGCCCTAAAGGTCAACCAAATCCCTAATTTTCTAAAATGTCTACTAGTTTTTCTCCTTACTAAGCCAAAGAAAGAATTGTGAGCATTGAAAGTACAGGTCAAACCTTGTCACAGAATATGTATTCTATTGGAACCGTGTTTATGAACACTTAATAGCTTCTTGGTGGGACAGTTAAGCTGTAGTAATTACCTCATGGTTCTGTAATCTGTAGGTCTCCTCCCACATGGCATTTGTACCAACTAAAACCATGGTCTATTTCCTGACAGGATGGAAGAACTATTAGCCCTAAGTGGGCTGATACCACTTCGCGTTACTTTTTTTTTTTTCTTAGCAATTTAAAAACATTTATGAAATTTCCCCCCAAATCTTGACCCTGAATACATAGAGTCTAACTTAAAAAAAAAAAAGCAATCTACAAGGACTCACTAAAACCAAATCACTTGAGCCACTTACTTCTTTGTGGAAAATTGTTTGTTAAATAAATTGGGGTCTGGAGTATAGCTCAGTGATACAATACTTGCCTAGCATGCAAGAGGCCCTGCATTCAATTCTCAGCACTATACAAACAAATAAACAAATTGGGAAAGATTTTGGATTCACACAGCACTTGTCCTCAAACTGCCTCTGAGTTATATGACCACAAGCAAATTAGGCAATCTTTCTGCTATGTTTTTGTAACAGGTATAAACACCCTTTGTAATAAAGGATAACACCTCCTAGTGTTCTCAGAAGATGGATAAGGGATACTGTAAGAAGCAAAAATTATTAGTATTCCTTTTATAGGCCTTTAGTGAGTTAACAACCTGTCATTATAAATCTGAGTCTTGAAATATTTCAATTCTTGTTTTTTTCAGGCTTACTGGAGAGATACAATTTGCTCTTAAACTTTCCTGGAGGGGGAGGGGACTTTAAACAATTTTTTATTTAGTGGTACTAGAGATTGAACCCAAAGTGCTCTACCACTGAGCTACCCCCAAGTCCTTTTTATCTTTTAGGTTTTTTTTGTTGTTATTGTTTTTGTTTTTTGCGGTACTGGAGATTGAACTCAGGGGCATTCTACCTCTGAGCTATACCCCCAGCCCTATTTTGTATTCTTTATTTTTGAAACAGGGTCTCACTAAGTTGCGGTGTGCCTCACTAAGTAGCTGAGGCTGGCCGCGAACCCCAATCCTCTGGTCTCAGCCTCCCAAATGCTGGGATTACAAGCGTGCGTCACCACGCCCGGCTATCTTTTAGTTTTTTTTTTTTTTTTTTTTTTTTAAACAGGGCCTTGCTAAGCTACCATGTGCTATCCTCAAACCTGCAATCCTCCTGTCTCAGCTTCCCAAGTACTGTGATTGCAGGTGTGTGTCACCATGCCTGGCTGGGGACTTTAAAATTTGATAAAAAATAAAATAAGCAACATTACTTCCTTTCCAAACACACATGCATACTCTCTTTCTCTCTCTCTTTACAATGTGCATCTTCATTTTCACTTTTTATTGATGAGATTGATCGGACTTACTAAACCATTTGGGTCATTAAAGCCTCAAGTGCTTCAGGGTTATCTAAAGTGTCATGAAGTCCACCAGCTCATTAGCAGTAAACCCTAATGTAGGAAAGTAATCAGAAATAAATTATTTATTTGATGTCATTCTTTGTTGTGGAATCATTCTGCTCATCTATAGTTTCAGTTACTATTGTGCACAAACTGCTCTTTTCAATTTTTGCTTATTTATTTATTTTTGCGGTACTGGGGATTGAACTCAGGGGCATTCTACCTCTGAGCTATACCCCCTAGCCCTATTTTTTTTTTTTTTTTTTTTTTTTTTTTTTGCAGTACTGGGAATTGAACTCAGGGGCATTCTACCTCTGAGCTACACCCCTAGCCCTATTTTTTATTCTTTATTTTGAAACCGGGTCTCACTAAGTTGCGGAGTGCCTCACTAGGTAGCTGAGGCTGGTTGCGAACCCGGATCCTCCGATCTCAGTCCTATTTTATTGTTTATTTTGAAACAGGGTCTCACTAAGTACCTGAGGCTGGCCAAGAATGTAACCCGGATCCTGCCATCTCAGCCGCCCAAGTACTGGGATTACAAGCATTCGCCACCATCCCCGACTTCAAATTTTGCTCATTTAAAATGAAGTATTTTTTGTAATCCTAGTTCTTGGGGGGCTGAGACAGGAGGACTGCAGGTTCAAAGCTAGCCTCACCAACATAGCAAGGCTCTCAGAAACCTAGTGAGACCCTGTTTCCAAATAAAATAAACAAAATCAGGCTGGGGTGTAATTTGGAGGTGGAATGCCTTTGGGTTCAATACTCAGTACAAAAAAAAAAAAAAAGAAGGATTTTAGCTGGGGCGTGGTGGCACATGCTTGTAATCCCAATACTTTGGAGGCTGAGACAGGAAGATCACAGATTTGCAGCCAGCTTCAGCTACTTAGTGAGGCCTTCTCAACTTAGTGAGACCCTGTTTCAAAGTAAAGAATAAAAATTAGGGCTGGGGATGTAGCTTGGAAGTAGAATGCCCCTGGGTTCCATCCCAAGTATAAATAAATAAATAAAATGAAGGATTTTGAGATTCTAAATAGACATGAAGCAAAACCTATGTACATATTACAATCATTAAATTCTTTTTTTGTGTGTGGCACTGGGGATTAAACACAAGAGCATTATGCCTCCAAGCTATATCCCAGCCCTATTTCATTTTTTATTTTGAAACAGGGTATCACTAGATTGCTGAGGACCTCGCTACATTGCTGAGGCTGGTCTTGAACCTTCAATCCTCTTGTCTCAGCCTCTCAATTACTGAGATTATAGGCTTGTGCCACCACACCCAGCCTTTAAATTCTTTACTAATGAGGAATTCCTAGTTGGCTCCAGAGGATGTCTGAAGATTGTTCTACTGTTTTCAAGTAGAATGGTGAGAAGGAATTTTAAAATATGATTGGCACCAGGCATGGTGGTACATGCCTATAATCCCAGTACTTGGGAGGCTGAGACAGGAGGATCACAGGTTCAAGACCAGCCTCAGAAATTTAGCAAGAAAGACCCTCAGAGCCGGGCGTGGTGGCGCACGCTTGTAATCCCAGCATTTGGGAGGCTGAGACTGGAGGATCCGGGTTCGCGGCCAGCCTCAGCTACCTAGTGAGGCGCTCCGCAACTTAGTGAGACCCGGTTTCAAAATAAAGATTAAAAAAAAAAATAGGTCTGGGGGTATAGCTTGGAGGTAGAATGTCCCTGAGTTCAATCCCCAGTACCGCAAAAAAAAAAAA
>PVLC010019906.1:0-29864 GCA_004027655.1 Graphiurus murinus | reverse complement strand
TCATCTTCCTCAAACAGTTTAAGTCTTTTCCTACTTCAGGGCTTTAGAACGTGAGATGGGATGGAAAATCCAGAGGACTCTGAGAAGGATTCAGCTTTAGACAACCTATTCCCATGTTTTCAGTTTGAAGGGATCTTTATGCATCTCTCTCCGTCATCTCCTTATTTATTTGGCCAATTCCCACCCATCCTTCATCAAGCTGAGTGTCACCTTCTCATGGAAGTCTCCCCCAGTCTAGGCTAGTTGCTTTGTTAAATCTTCCACTTATCATTAGTGGAATTAGCTGTGTACTATGATGCATGCGTATAGAGACTCAGGAAGCAGATGCAAGAGGATTGCTGGAACATAGGAGTTGGAGGCCAGCCTGGGTAACATAGTAAGACTTTGTTTCAAAAAAAAAAAAAGTATAGTTAACTTAGTGATACCTGTTTCCTCCAGAGCTATCAAATCCCTGAGGACAGGAACCATATCTGTCTTATTCATTGCTTTTTCCTCAGTTCTCAATATAGCACCTAGAGTATAAATAAGTTCTGAATGAATGAATGTGTACTTTGTAAAAACTCTGATTTGGGGCAGAAGTCAGGGAGAAACCAATCTGCCTCTGTTTTGATTGGGGTTTCACCATTGTCAGATACAAATGTAAAGATTATTATGTAAGGAGATTAGATTAGTTATTTAGTGGTACACACTAGTCAAGTTACTAACTCAGCATTGGTGGAAGGGTTATGGTAGGGTCAGGTTGAGAAAATAACACACCCTTCCTCTAAGTAATCCAGGAAGACTATTTCAAACAGGCATGAGATTCTGGGCTGGGTATTGGGCAAGCTGAGCTCTGTTATGCAAAGGCCTCATGGTCTTACAAAACATCTTTTTCCCCTTCAAATAATTGTAAGGGAAAAGCAAGGCCATAGGCTTAATTCTTCTATTTAAGATTGATAGCAGATAAGCAACAATGATGGAAAATGAACATATATGAAAGGTCCAATGTTATAATCTAATAAAGCTTTCTACATGGTTAGTCCAATGTATATTTAATGCAATGTGTAACTAGCATTGCTCTGAATGGCAATTAGTCATCTATATTAAGCAGTTTTCTGGATTTATGCAGCTCCAGTGGCTGTAATTTATACATACATACATACATACATACATACATACATATATTGGTACTAGCCCTTTTTATTTTTTATTTTGAAACAGGGTCTAACAAAGTTACTGAGGGTCTTGCTAAGTTGCTGAGAGTATCGCTAAGTTGCTGAGGCTGGCCTTGAACCTGGGATCCTCCTATCTCAGCCTCCCAAGTACTGGGATTACAAGCATGTGCGTGAATATGTGTGTGTGTTTATTATTTTTACTTCACGAAGCCACAGAATTTCTGAGACCAACTACTTCAGGGAATTGAAAGTAGGCACTCAAAAACTTTATTCCTCCCCCTCCCCCTTCCAAGTGCAAGGAGGAACTATTTTCTCTTTCTGTGCAGAAATGATTGGTGGGGAGGCAGAAGGCATTAAAAAGGAAAGGTCTAGGTCTAGTGACCAGCACAAGTGTGAGGTGTGCCAAGCTATTTTTCAGCACCTACCTTTCTATCTGGTTCCATGTGAACATTCCTCCAAATGTCTAAGGGATGGACCTGCTTTTATTAAGCATTTACCCTGAGCCAAGAGCTTTACATGTACTCATGCCTTTATTTCTTACAACAACAACATCTTAAAGGGATGATTATTCTTTACATATCACAGAGGAGAGTGCTGAGGTAAGTGGCATCTCAAGGTTATGCAGTTGGTAGGTAAGTAGCAGCACTGGGTTTAGAGCCAAGGTCATTGGCCTCCAGAGACTGAATCCCTGTGTGGTAGGGTAAGAGGTGAGTCCTGTAACTTCTCCTTGGTTCTTTTATTTCCCCCATGTCTTCTCTAGCCAAGATGCCAAGGAGGCTTCTGGGAGCTCAATATCCTTTGGATGCTCATCCTTGCTGGCAGAGGGAAGATGTCAGTGATACACAGAATGCTGGGAAACCATCAGGAAGATCACTGTGCAGACTCTGCAGACACAGGGCGTGTCCTAGAAGGGGGCAGATGGGAATGCGCTGGCTGATTGAAGACCTCAGAGGCTGGGATGAGGGCTGGTGGGCTTGGGCAGAACTGAAGGTTGTCTAATTCAGTGGGTTTCAGGCTTTCCACCATAAAGGACTGCTGCTATTAATTTTATCCAGGGACACTCTATTTTAAAATATTTTGTCTAGCAGGGTGTAGGGGCATATGCCTGTAATCCCGATACTTGGGAGGCTGGGACAGGATGATCACAGGTTCAAGGCCAGTCTCAGCAACTTAGCAAGACCCTTAGCAACTTAGCAAGACCCTGTTTCAAAATAAAATAGGGCTTGGAGTGTAGCTCAGAGGTAGGATGCCCCTGGGTTCCATCCTCAGTACTCCAAAATAAAATAAAAAGTTTTGTTTGCTTAAATTTCTATAAAGAAATAATTCTGCTTTTTGATCTTGTTTATCAGAGATATAATAGAGAACTACTAAATATACCTGTGATAAGCATGAGACAACCTGTCTTTCCACACAAAGTGCCTACGGCTCACAGCCGGACATGGAGAACTGCTTTTGAATGAGTCTGTGCAGACTTGCGAATGGGCTAGTGGCCAATGGACACTTTCCATCAGGCTTTTCCAAGTTTTGGAAATTGCTCAAAGACAACCCCTCTCCCCAGGAGTGCCTTTGCCCTCATGGTGAAGCCATGAGGTTGGAAATGAGCAGCCCCAGGTTGGAAACTATTGATTTAGACCTACTTTCTTATTTTGTTTTTGAGGAATCTGAGTCCCAGACAAGCTAAGTAAATCTCCAAAGTCACCACATGAGTTAGAGCTTAAATGGGACATTGAATAATAGAACACATCTGTCAGCTGGGACCCACTGGCACCTCAGAGACAGAGTCGACTGGTTCATTCCACAGTCAGTTCTGCAGCTGATGAAAGTTCGAAGGGCTTCCTGTCATTCGAATTCTGGGTTTATGTTTTTATGATCCAGGAGTTTCTTTCACTGGTCCCACCCTCCTCACCTAAGCAGCCAGGGTCACGGGCAAACAGAGAATCTCATTATCCAATGTCATCCAAACTCTGGTGCAGGGGGCCAGAATGGACATGGGAGGAGATGAGGTGGTTACTTCTCTTGAGACTAAAGGTGCGTTGCAACCTCCTCCCATCCTCATCCAAACATCATTTGGATGCTCCCTATTCCAAACGCATACATCCTTTCACACCTGAGATTCCATTTGGCCCTTATACCAAACCAGATGTGTTAGCTTGAGTTGCCACAGGAAACTATCACCGAATGGGCAGCCTAACCAACGGAAACTTACTGTCTCACAGTTCTGGGGGCTGGGGAGTCTGTGATCAGGTGCTGGCAACGTAGGTTTCATCCCAAGGCTTCTCTTCTTAGCTTGTAGGTTGCAGTCATCTGCCTGTGTGCTCATGTGACCTCGTCCTTGAGTGTACCTGAGGGATGAAGGGGGAAAGAATGAGTTCCCTGGTGTCTTTTCTTATAAGGGCATTAATTCCATCATGAAGGCCCCACTCTCATCGCTCCATCTCCATCTAGTCACCTCCCCAAGGCCTCACCTTCCATCGCTGTCACATTGGGAATTAGGGCACCAATATGAATGTGGTGGGGGAGGATTGGGGGAAAAGACAGGCGAGGGGAATGGACATAAACATTCAGTCCATAGCATCAGGGAAGAAATTTTGCTCATTTTTCAGATGAGAATCCAAGGCTCAGAGAAGAAAATATATTGGACTAAGCCTCAAGAGAGAGGACTGAAAGATGACGGTGTCCATGATGATGACCCGGCCATGCACACTGATGTTTACCCAGCCCCTCCCTTTCCCCCAACAGGCCTGGCAGCACGACTTCCTCTCAATTCTTAGAAGGACATGGTAGTTTAAAAACACATGCACAGATTCATGAATTCTCCTCCCTTCAAAAGGTGGAATCTATTTCCCTTCTCTTGTATGTGGGCTATACTTACCCACTTCTAACAAGGAGAGTGTGGTGGAAGTGATAGTGTGAGGGTTCTGAGATTGGATCATAACAGAGACTGCAGCTGCCTTCTATTCTCCTTAGATCACTAGCTCTGCGGAAGACAGCTCCCAGGTGGTAAGGACACTCAGGAAGCCCTTGAGAGGACCATGAGGATCTGAGGCCTCCTGCCAACAGTCGTGTGAGGGGCCATGTTGCTCAGGCTGGCCTTAAACTCCTGAGCTCAAGCAATCCTCCCGCCTCAGCGTCCCTAGCAGCTGGGTCTACAGGTGCACACCACTGCACCCAGCTATGTATCCCAATTTTTAATGAAACATAACAGAATAATATTAGAAAAGAAGGATTCAGTAATTTATATATGAAAATGATGATAGGAGTTATAGTATAATCATTAAGATCATGAACTGTGCTACTGAATAGTTGGATGACCAAAGTAAGTTATATAATTTCTCTGGGTCTCATTTTGATTACCTGAAAAATAGAAATGTTAATAATTGATAGATCACAGTTTTATATAACAATGAGTGATACATACTAAGTACTGAGCAAAGTAGCTGGCAAATAAGTTAATGTTCATATTATTAACACAAATAACTGTGTTACTGAAATAATAATACACACAGATGATAAGTAGGAAGTCTAGAGATTAATCTATGATCAACTCAATGTGATTGGTTATTTATTTATTTATTTATTTATTTATTTATTTATTTATGTATTTATTTTGTGGTATGTGGGATTGAACCAGGGCTCTTGGCCAGTGAGATACATCCCCAGCCCTTTTTACTTTTTATTTTGAGACAGGGTCTTGCTAAGTTGTTGAGGCTGGCCTCAAACTTGTTATTCTCTTGCCACAGCCTCCCAAGTTGCTGGGATCACAGGCATGCACCACCATGCCTGGTAACTCATGGTAATAAGAGCTGGGTTAATATAGTAGTTTAAAAACCTTGAACTTCAAACATGATCTATAGCACGTTAGATTGGTGAACCTCCAACAAAACAAACATAACACTAAAAAAAAAAAACCCTCACATTTCTGAGTTTGTTAAAAATTGGCAGTAATAATTTCTTATAAAAATAGCAATAATAATGTCATATTGTATACCAGATAAATCTGTATCTAGAACTGCCAAACTCAGGGTAAGAAGTGCTCGATAAATCGTAGCTATTAACATTGGCCACGTAGCTTTTCTGGGTGAGCTTCTGTCTTTCAGATGCCTGCTTCCTTGAACGAGGTGCCAGCTTCCTTAAGTTACTGCACATTGCCTGGCAGTGAGCCCTAACTGCCTAAACCTTCCAGGCCAGGCACTCCTGACTTCTTGAGTTCTGGCTGGAGAGGTTCTGCCCCTCCCCTCCCCTTCTGCTAGCCTCCATTCTTAACCCTAACCTTTCATCTCAGAATTTCAGCTTTGATGCTTCCCACTTCCTTCCTATGGTTACTTTAACCGAAGTGAGTCAGGTCTTACTGAAAAAGTGACCACAGCCAGTCAGCTACCCCACCCCCGCCCCCTGCAGGGCTGCCTGAGCAGAGCATGAGCTGGACCAGTGTTACGTAGCCCATTCTTTCCCCTGTCACCTCCAAGTCACAGGGCTTTGAGTAGGGCTTCCCCAGCCACTCTGCCTCCCCCCTACACACCTCGCCGAAGACCACAGTTCAAAGCCATTTTCACATTTGTCTGGTGGCTCAGGGAGGGGACAGAAAGACTGGCTGCTAGAATCCCTGGATATCCAATGGAGTGGGCCAAGTTCTCTATATGTTACTCTTTTGGGTCCAGTCCTATTGCTGCTGATCTCAGCTCAGAGAATACTTGTAGGAGTTTTTAGTTGTAACTACCAATAATAACCAACTTTGTGCCCTGGAACCATATCCTAGTGCCAGGAGCCTCATTAGCATTTTCTCTTAACCCTCAAGAGAACTCAGGCCAATTTGTACTCACTGTCTAGACCTGTAGAGCTTAAAGAAGCAAAAAATCACACTAAAATGCTTCCCTTGCCTATCATTCTGCTCTTGTTGTATACTGAATCACCTTTTTTTTTTTTTTAATGCGGTACTGGGGATTGAACTCAGGGGCATTCAACCTCCAAGCTACACCCCCAGCCCTACTTTTTTTATTCTTTATTTTGAAACAGGGTCTCACTAAGTTGCAGAATGCCTCACTAGGTAGCTGAGGCTCGCCGTGAACCCGGATCCTCCAGTCTCAGCCTCCCAAATGCTGGGATTACAAGTGTGTGCCACCACGCTCGGCTCAGAATCACCTTTCTTAACTGTGAAGGTCAGTGTGATCCTTGAGTTACAGATACATCTACAGGATCAAGTTAAGGGAAGACCATGGTGGCCTGGCTGTTGGCTTTGAAAGTAAGAATAGTTTTTCTCCTGAACATTTCTCTACTTCTCACTCTCCTGGATAGGTAACTGACTTCCTTTCTCGGGAATACAGAATTCATTCACCCCCACCCTCTTTTTTTTTTCTTTCTCCTGGAAGCTTTGAGGGATCCATTTGAGTTAGACAAGAGCCAGATGACACTGCAACATGATTTGAATCAGATTCATTTATTTGTTAAAAGTTAAAATCTGCTATGAAGACAGACAAACAATATCACATTCCCGGAGGAATTGAATTACTTCTAAAATGAGTTCTATTAGAACCAACTGAAAGATCTTATAAATAACAAGCTGACCACAGCTTTTAAGAATGAAATGCCTGTAGAATAAGGTCAGAGGATCCCTCTGAACTGTTGAGAGGTTAATCATCAAAGGGGCTGCCTGGATTCTCTTCCTAAAATGGCAAGAGTATTTGTAATATTCTAGGAGAATTCCAGGGACAAGATAAATTAGAGGTCACAGAAAATAGCTCAGCTTGAAAGTGTGGAACAGGCTTGGAATAGAAGCTTCAGTTGGCTCCCCAAAGGAACATTCCTCCCCCCCTTTATATAATTTATCATTTCTCTTAACATACTCAAATACCACAGGTGTCACCCTATGGAAACAGCTTAAACATAGGTGAAAATAATAAATATTGAAAAAATTATAATATTAGGCTTCTTTCTCAATAGTTCACAGAGACACTCAGGAAATAAATAGGAATGGGAACTGAGGTATCAGAGGTAATAAATATTCCAGGAGAGAGGTACAACAGGGTTTTTGAAGGAGCTGGTTTGGCTTAGCTCAGAACCCTGGATCAGATTTTGGAGATCTCCAATTTATATCCTAGAGTCCAGTAGAGTCACCATCCTGGATGTTTTAGTTTTTTATCTTCATTGTCATGTAGGCTTCTATATAGTTGATAAAGATGTCAAACTCGCTCATGGCTTTGTAGACACCCTTCTCCTGGAGCTGGGAAGAGAGACAAGAAATCCTTAGTTAACATCTATTGGAGGACTAAGGGAGCCCCCTCTACTCGGATGCGCATAACCCTACATGCTCATGTTGGGAGGTGAAGTACTACCCTGGGAATCAGAGGATGTGCCCAGCTACTTTGGGAAAGGGCTGGGCCTTGACTTTCACCTCCTTGCAGTCCTGAGCACGGCCAGCAGGAGGCAAGGACAGGATTTGCTCTGAAAGCATGGCACCTTTTTAACATTGCTAAAGATCATGTGTTCACATGACACTTATGCAGAATTTGATGAAAATCTATTAGAGGAAATAGTTAGAAAGCAAGACAATGGAGGGAACCAGGGGGAAGCTCGCCAAGTGCTGTGTGCATGTATGTCACTATCAGTCTGAACTACATTATGATATGAGACTACAATGCACCAATAAAAATGTGTGTGCACGCACACACACACACACACACACACACACACACACACACACACACAAAGCAAGACAATGAAAAGAGAGAAAGAATCTTTTTTTTATGTTTGTGCTTCTCATCAAGGGCTTGGGCTGCTGTTTTGCCCTGCTGATTTTGCCTATCAGAGCATTCCTGCCCCCTGAGGTTGGAGCCCTGCCTAGTGACTGTCCTTAGCTCATGAAAAGGACATAGGTCACATGGCTTCTGGGAAATAGAGCTTAAGAGGTTTCCAGCAGTTGGAAGTGTGAAACCTCATTTGGTTTGGGAGTTGATATTCTCAGGCACCTTGGTAGGTACAAGGGTCAGATGGAAAGTGAACCTGAACCAATTCTAGATGAGTGTGAATCCTGCTTCCTGCTCATTCTGAGTTTGGGGGAAGCCAGGCTGAACCCACAGGTGTGTCTGTAGGTGTACATGCACGTGGCAGCTTCCTGCACGTGTGGCTTCAGCCTGGATTCCCAATGAGTGACTTTCTGTACTTTCTGTTTCCTTTGCACTCTCCACACCACCCAGTTCACTGAGTTCAGAGGCTGGCCAGCCCAGCCAAGCTAAAGCCTGCAAAGTGGAGAGCAGTCATTTAGAAACTCCCCAAGACACTTCACAGAAAACAAATAGAACCCAGGCGGCAGCTCCCCATTGGCTGAGGGAGTCACACCATCTCTCAGGTTCCCACACTCCCTCCAAGTGCAGGACATGGGCCCCAGCCACCCTCTCTCCTTGGGGAGTGGGCAGAGATCATGTTCTGCAAACCCTCCCTGCCACCCTCCAGGCTCACCTTACTGAACGCATCCTTCACTTGTGCCACCACCTTGCTCTTATTTTCACAGGGAAGAAATTGATGCTGCAGAAGTAAAGAGAAAGCGTTAAGGACCCTGGCTCCTGTGTCCATGGCACTGGGGTGACAAGTTGGCAGCATGAAGAAAGGGTCCGATTCATTGTGAATGCCTACTTCTGTAGCTCCTAGGGAGACCTGATCCCTGCTTCATCCTCACCCACTACTCAAGGGACAGAGAAGAAACAACCAGGGAGATGAAATGTCTGTCTCTGTGAGCCGCACAGGCATTTGCAAAGCTTGCATAAGAATCCGGGTATTGGGCTTTTCTCCCAGAACCCCACAGTGTCTTTTTCTTGTCCTGCTTCTCTTAAAATCATCTTCCTCTTTCCTGTTCCCTCTCCTATAATCTCAGCCACCAAAGAGGACCATTTCTACGAGTCCCTGGAATGGAGACATAGCTATGGGGACCAAGCCCCTTGCATAGACCCATCCTACAAGTTGACACCAACTGATTTTCCAGTATTAGTGAGAGATCAAAGCAAACCCTCAGTGGTGAAGGCAGCACTTCAGCTGGAGAAATAAATTATATCAGGGAATTATTCACAGAACTAGTGTGGGGACAGTAGGGAAAACCCTGGCCCTTCCAAAACATCAAGGAAAATCCTGCCAGTCAGTTGTGCTCCACTAAGAGCTTTTCTTTATGATAGTTGAGAAGAAGAGGAGAGTGATGTTCCTCCTGGCCTAGGACCAAAGAGACAAGAAAGCGTAGACTGAGTTCTGGGCCCCTTCATGAAGAGAGGGGGGAGTAGCTAATAACCCACAAATGACTCACAAATAACAGGAAAGCTGTGTGCAAATCTTCACATGTAAATGCCTACCAGTCACCCCCACCCCTGCTCAGAGAGAAATGAGCAAGAGATCTGACTTAGGAACCTTTCCAAATTCACAACCAGCTCTGCCAGTCTAGGTCGTTGTGTGTCTCTGGATGTGTGTGCTACTGCTGGGCCTCAAGATATGATATTTCGTGGGAAGCTGCAAGGGAAGAAAGCAGTGGTCTGCTACTCACACAGCGCCGAAGCCGCAGCCTGAGGGTCTTCAGCTTCTCCCCCAGGGAGTTCACGTGCTCTCTGATGTCTGGGCTGTGGTTTTCTGCCTGGGGCATCACCTCCATCAAGTAAAACTGGATCATCTCTGACAAGGCTTGGCAACCCAGGTAACCCTAAGGGAAGGAGCCAAAGAGAGAGGGTGACCTGGAGGAAGGGCTGGCATACCGAGCTCAAGAGGGTGCCCTGGGACCCTCCTTAAGCAGCTGCCTCCCCCCGGCACTGAGCCCTTCGTAACTGCCTGGCTGCTGGTGAAGTGCTGAGCTAAGGTCTTCCTACTTCTCCTTTTCAAAGCAAGGGAAGTGGACCCAGCTCTCTGCAGTCACTAAGCAGTGCCTCCCTCCCCTGGTCACACTGTCCACTTGGCCACCCGCCTGCTCTTACCTTAAAGTCCTCCAACAAGGACTCGCTTAACAGCATGCTGTCCAGCTGATCCTTTGTTTGCTGCAAGAACAAAAGGAAAGTGCATGTGAGGTTGGGAAAATACCTGAAATGCATGACTTTCTGATGCCCTCTAATTTATAGAGTTTTTATTTGTAACCAATGTAGCCCTCCCCCCAAAATAAAAGGAGGGTTTTGAAAACAGGATCCAATGATGCTGGAACTCAAAGATAAATCAGGTCCTCCCACTCTGGATCAAATTACTTTAAAAATCTGGCTAGTTTTGAGAGGTAGGCAGAGGCTTGACTCAGTCCCCCTCTTTCTGCAGAACCATATCAGGTTTAGGGGCCACCTATGTCAGCCCTAAGTCCTTGGGCCCCTTCTTGTGTCCTGCTCATTGTCTTTCTTTCTGCCTACTGTGGACAGCCAGCTCTAAGAACTCTCTGGGAATGGGAAACTTCTCCTAATGCAGTTTCTTCCATGTATGGTACTGCCTCAAACCTCAGTCTTTCAGGTCTGGAGATTGTCTAAGTAGAGGCAATTTATGATTTCCTGCCACAGCATAAGGGGAACATCTTCACCTCCAACAAGATCCTTAAAGTATTTGGCTCCAGGGAATCTTTTATAAAGTTTCTGAGCATAGGAGAGATAGTGCATTTGCCTTTTAGGCAGCATTTCCTGCACACTGGCTATATCATCTGAGCACAGCTGGATCTAGGATCTCTCTTAAGAATTTAAATTTGAGGAGAAAGAGGGATCTTCTCTCTCCAGCAGAACACCTAGTTCAGGCAGTCCCAGGAAGAAAGAAAGGATGGGAGGGCATTCTACTCACAAAGAAAATCTTCACCCTGTCGAAGGCAGCTCGGAGCTCTCGTAGCATGTGGGGTAGGCCGGCTGAGAAGTAGATGCAGCTATCCTCAGACTGGGTATTCTTGCCTTGGCTGGCCCCCAGCCCAGACAGTAAGACCAGGCAACATAGCAGTGCTGAGCCAGGCATGGTGGAACTCTGCCTTCTTCTGCAAGTCGGCCTCGTGGTTTGGTTTTGCAAGAGCAAGCCCCTGATATGCAGACCTTCCCCTCCTGTGTCCCCCTTATATATCAGAGAGGCTGGTTTATGAGCCACAGTCAGGTTTCCTGGCAAAGTTTCTTCTAATTTTTTTTTTTTGTCTCATTCAAGCTCCTCCCTCTCTTCTCTAGACCTCCCCATTTGTATTCGTTGAACTTAATTTTTTTAGTTTTTGCATCGTAAGCAAAGACTGGTTGAAGATGAACTTCTGCATTACAGCTATTTTTAGTGGGGGGGCACCTCTCTTTCTCTTTTTTTAAAATAATGTTCAGCTTCTCAATAGAAAAAAAAAAAGTTGGTTTCCTGGGGAGAGCAGCTGTTCTGTGTGCAGAGCCCCACAGCTGAGTTCAATTCGCGTGCTTCTAGGTCAGAGTGACGTGAACACATTGGCCATTCCAGAATACACTGGGATTGAGAAATAATCGGGTCTCCCTTTAACCTGGATTGAATACCCACAGCTTCTTGCTGATTTGTGAAGTCACCTTAACTCTCTGAGCCTCAGTTTCTCCAAGTCAAAATGTAGGGTGGCTGTCTGTCCTCAAAGCTCCCTTCCAGGTTTTCCATTTTATGTTCCAGGACTGCTCCTTGCAGAGGCTGGCTTCCTCCAGAATGAGTGGGTCAGGGATGAGCTCCAGCTTCTTCTCTGGCCTTGGCTTCATTTAGATTCTCAAGTCCAAGTTTCTACCTCCTCAGCCTCCCCTCCTAGTTTTGGGGGAGGTTACAAAGAGCAGTCCATACATAGGTTCTGGCAGGTAGTTCTCACCATGAACCTTCATATCTCTGTTTTGTAGTGAATGAACTGAGTCTCAGAGATGTTCTGTCTCCCACCCAAGGATACCTGGGTGCTGAGAAGGGAAGTGCCCTTCTTTACAGTCCCCAGTGTGCAGAATGACAGGCTGGATGAGGTAGTCTTGTTAGCTTCTATGGCTAAAGCTTGAGAGCTGGGAGGAAGAAGTAGAAATAATAAGGAAAATAAGTCAGGACTCCAGAAGCACTGGACATAACAGCCTGGTCTTCTCTTTTCCTTATTCCTCCCCCCTTCCCTAAGACTCCTTGGTAGTCCGGTCTTGGACTTGCACGGGTGTGTGCTTGTGTGTGCAGGGCAGGGTAGCCAGGTGGGTTAAGATGGTGATCTACCTTTAGTTTAGGAGGGACGAGGGCAGTGACATCTGGACTTCTGTAGATACCTGGAAAGTCTCAGGGGCTCCTTTGATTGTGCCTTGACCTCTCCCCTCCACTGGGGCTTCTCCTACCACCCCAGTTTAGACAGATAGTGGGAAGAGTGCTGACCTGGGGCCTTCCCTGTGTCTGTTTTCCATCTGACCCGTGGGGGCCACAGTGCCTGTCCTCCTGCCTGCCCAGGGGCCTTTGTGCCTCAATAAGAGTGGATCTAAGTGGGAGACATCCCCAAGTTTTCTGTAAGTTCCTCATTTTCCTATCAGCCCCAGGCATCTCTGAAGGCACTGGGTCCTGAGCCTGTCCCATTAGAGAAGTCAAGGTGCCACAGCAAGTAGGGCAGTCAGTCTGGGCCCAGTCAGTCTGGAGTGAGCAGGAGGGGGATGTAAGAGGGTCCAGGCCCAGCTGTGGACTTTTCCAACTGTGGGTCAGGATCAGGATCAGGGGACTGTAGCCTCTCCTCCTAACTCTTTGGGAAGTGTCAATGCAGAAACCTAACCATTGGGAAGAGAGAATTCTAGAAACTGGAATGGAGGTAACCCAAGAATTGCTGCTTCTGCCAGATTTATACTGGGCTGAGTTCTACCACTATCAAGCAGAGAGAAAGAGACATAGGGTTGGGGTTCCCCCACTGTCCACCTTTCTCCTTCCCTCCTGACTCCTGGGTTTTCTGGTCTATGTCTGCTTTAGCCCTCAGGGGGCACCCCCTCTCTGAACTGGGTGTTTCAGGTGCAGATACGAGGACCTGTCAATCCAGGGGGACTGGATCCCAGATGAGGCTGTGAGGTCCTCCCTGACACAGGCAGCATGGATCCCCTCCAGCTAAACTTGGGATTCTCATAGCAGAGTGCTCTGTGAGCTTGGGCCAGGGCTGGAGGGGGTTAACACTAAAGAGGCCGGTCTAGGTACAGGCAAACACTCAGAGGGCCGAGGAGAGCAGCTCAGGGAGACAGGCAGCATCACCTACATTTTCTTCTGATAATTTGAGATATATATGTAATTTATACCCTTTACTGAGGGTGGCAAGGAGAAGGGAGGTGTAACAGCCATTTGATCTTTGTTTCATTCATAATCCATTAAGTAGGGCTAAAGTTAGGATCTGACTTCTTTATTTGTTTTGAAATGTGTAGCCAATTATCTCCAGGCATTTGTTGAGTAGTAGATGCTTTCCCAATTGATTCGAACTAATTGTCTACACTCATCTCAATATTCTAGATTATAAACAGTCAGAGAACCATAAGCAGTTGCCTTCATACAAGTCTTTAGCCAATGGAGGTGCTATCTTCCCTACAACATGTCTCCTAGTCTGGATGCCAAGGGGTAGATATGAACATTTGAGGAAAGTGAGAACCATGTGCCCTTACATCGACAGAACAATAACACAAACAACTTCTAGATTCCAAATCTGTGAGGACATCTGTTCATCTGAAAAGTCACTGGGGATACACTGGGAAGAGTCCCAAACCCATAGCCACATCTGAGACATAAATGCCAAAATTAGGAGACTTGAATTTGGATTTCAGTACAAGGGAAGAGCCTGTGCAGGGCAAAAAGTGAAAGAGCAGGTGCCCATGGGTGAATTGAGTGTCAGCCTGGGTGCCACTTGGTCCTGCCATCAAGAGGATGGGCAGTTGGCACGTTATCAGACCATGAGCTCTTTGACAGCAAGTGGCTCCAATCCAGTTCACCCTCAAGTCCGTATGGCTAGCAGATGTTTAATAAATGCTGATTAAATTGAATTTAAATAAAATTTCCAGTGGGGACACACTGTGAAGTCAAAGGAAGGTTGTGGTAGGGGAAATATCTCTCCTGTTTTGTTCCTGCTCCAAAATACTCCTTAATTTCTATATTTTGCAGCAAATGAATGAAAATTTACAAAGCATGGCTTAAAATGGAAAGGAATTTTATTTTATTTTTTTTGCGGTACTAGGGATTGAACTCAGGGGCGTTTTACCTCCGAGCTACACCCCCAGCCCTATTTTTTATTCTTTATTTTGAAACCGGGTCTCACTAAGTTGCGGAATGCCTCACTAGGTAGCTGAGGCTGGCTGCGAACCCGGATCCTCCGGTCTCAGCCTTCTGAATGCTGGGATTACAAGCGTGCACCACCACGCCCGGCTTTTATTTTATTTTTTAATCACCCGATAAGAAACTCAGAGGCCAGCAGTCCAGGGCTGGTGTCTCATTCATGTAACACTCAGGGCTGAGCATGGTAGCACATGCCTGAAATCCCAGTACTTAAGAGGCTGAGACAAGAGGATTAAAATTTTGAGGCCAGCCTCAGCAACTACAGAGACCTATAGCAATTTAGCAAGACCTTGTTTCAAAATAAAAATAAATTAGGGGTGGGGTGTAGCTTAGAGGTAGAATACCGCTGGGTTAAATCCTTAGTATAAAAAAAATCACCCAGGAACTGTGCTTTCTTTCTTCTTGTTCTCCTATCCTTGGCCATAAGATGTCAGAGAAAAGGAAGGCAGTAAAGTCCAAATCTAAAGGCGAGTCAGCCCAGGAAATCCTAGTAATCTTTTGGGAAGCTCCACTTAGTAAGTTTTACCATATTTGCTCAAGAGGAATCGGTGTGTGTGTGTGTGTGTGTGTGTGTGTGTGTGTGTGTGTGTGTGTGTGTATCCGTGTCTACATGAATTGATTTTGGAGGGTCCTATTTATAATGCCCAAGCTCTTAAAAGGAATCCATCCTCATGCTCAGCAAAATGCCAGCCATCTTGGCATAGTCCCCTGAACTGTGCTGTAGCTCTGCAGTTCATACCCAAGAGTGGAGACCCTGTGGGGCGGCACTGGAGCTGCAAAGGGAAGGCTAAGGAATCCTGGCTCAGTGGACTCAAGGTTCAGCTAGCTCGCCCAGCAGGAGGGTCAGTGCAGGTTGCAGGCAGGTCGTGCTGTAGGAAGAGCAGGTGGGATGGTGTGCACCTTGAATGAGAGAGACAACTCTCCTGAAGAAGAATCTTTTGGTAGCTTGGCTCCTATTTGCCATTAATAATCATTTCTTTTTCTAAGGCTGATAATGGAAGTTTCGGTTCTTCCTATGCAGGAAATCTAGTGTGTAAAATATTTCACTAGCTTGAAATTCCCTTGAATGACCTTCTTCGACTTTGTGGGAAGAGACTCTTTTGGTGGTTTTGCTGCAATGGACCACACGGGCATTACCCACACCAAGTGTGACTAGGTGGAGGCCAAGGGGACACAGGTCTGTGGGTAGTGTCCTCCTCAGAACTCCTCTGACTTTTGGAACTGGGTTACTTCAGAATAAAGTTCTGATGGGTCAGAAGTTTAAGGAGAGGCTGAGCTGGACCTAGCCCCTCAGCCATATCAAGCAAGGCCTTTGCAAACTGGATTGGGTGACCTTCCGAGGATCTTGCCTGGCAGATGCTACAAACCACAGCGGAAGGGCTGATCTTTGGACAGCCAACGTGGAATTCCCCTTTGTGTAACTGTGGCACCAAATCAAGCAATTTGGATTTTCCTTAGGGGATGAACACTGTGTTCTGTAACTTCTCATGCAAGAAATCAGGTTTATCAGGGACCAGGACACTAGGTGTTATTGCTGGCCACCCAGAGTCCGTAGCTGCTTCTGCTCTGTCTCCATGGCCACCAAGCTTAACTATGGGCACCTGACCCGGGGGCACCATGGATTCTCTCAGTTGCAGAACTATTTCTCTGATGGCCTTTGGTTTACCCAAATCTCTCCATGGCTAGTACCTCAAACTTGACACATGCCAGCAGGGATGGCTTCATGGAAATACAGCTTTTGTAGTCACAAAAAGTCTCATGATTAGAAGGGCCTTGCCCCTGATTTGCTTTCCCTGTCTTGAAATTCTTAATATCTGTTGATCAAGGGGCCCCTTATCTTCATTTTGCACTGATTCCTCAATTTATGCAGTTGATCCTGTACCTGAGCCAAAAGTCATCCTCTTCTCTTTGTGGTCTTACACCTTCATCTGGTGCCCCCTAGCTCAGTAAATGGAACCAACACCCAGGACTAGAAATAGCTTGTTGTTCCTCCCTCTTCCCTGTCACTCCAGGTCCAGGCTATCACCAGATCCTCTGGATTGTTCTTCACAAACATAACTCTATTCTGCTCACTTCTCTTGAGCTTCATCATCACCAGCCACAGCTGTTTGGCTCAAACTAACCATCTTGTCTCTCCCAGACTAAAAAATAAATACCTAATTGCTATCCTAATACCCATTCTCTAAACTGTTCTACTCATTTGCAAACACCAGTCTAATTATGACTCTCCTTCTACTTAAATCCTTCAGTGGCTTCCAACGTACTTTCTCTTGGTACAACAAAGATCCATATATTCCTATTCTCTCTTTTTCTCTCTTTGGTACTGGGGATTGAACCAAGGGTCATTCTACCTCTGAGATATACCACCAGTCTTTTTTTTTTAATTTTCAGTTTTGAAATAGGGTCTTTCTAAGTTGCCCAGGCTGGTCTTAAAGCTGCAATCCTCCTGTGTCAGCCTCCCAAGTATTGGGATTAGTGTCGTGTGCCGCCATGCCCGGCTAGGCCCTATATTCTTTATACTGTCTATAACTCTTTTTATTCTTTGACCCTACCTATCACTTCTGCTGTAACTCTCTACTTTCCTCTCTTTGTTTCCTTCTTTTTAAAAAGTGATCTATGCTTTCTCCTATCACAGGGCCTTTGCACGTGTAGTTCTGCTTTCCTGCCCTCTCCCTCTCTTTATCCTTCAGCTCTCAGCTCAGAGGCTACTTCTTCAAATGAGATTTTCTTGATTCCTCAGCCCAAGTCAGGTCTTCTGGGTGTATCATCTCAGAATACCTTGCTCCTTTCCTGTATAGTACTTATGTCATTTGTGAATGTGGCTGTGTGATCATTTGATGGCTCCGTGTCTCTCATTAGACTATAACCACCATGAGAGCAGGGCCCATGTCTTCTGATCCTCATTGCTTGCTCACAGTTCTAGGCATATACAAGGATCTCCTAAGTATTTGATAGCTGACTGAATGACTTGAGGATGTGTTTCCTAAACATTTTGTAGCCTGAAGTGGCTGGCTATATGTCTGTTGGTTTTCCATCTTGTATCAAGGAGACAATGAATTCATTGGGGAACTAGCTACCCTCACAAAACATATACCTATTACCTGTTTCCTTTTTTTTTTTTTTTTTTTTTTTTTTGCAGTACTGGGGATTGAACTCAGGGGCATTCTACCTCTGAGCTACACCCCCACCCCCAGCCCTATTTATTTATTTATTTGCGGTACTGGGGATTGAACTCAGGGGCATTCTACCTCCAAGCTATACCCCCAGGCCTATTTTTTATTCTTTATTTTGAAACAGGGTCTTACTAAGTTGCGGAGTGCCTCACTAGGTAGCTGAGGCTGGCCGCAAACCCGGATCCTCCGGTCTCAGCCTCCCAAAGTTTTTCCATTTTTAAAAATTGATCTGATTACTAACCAATGTTCTTCTAGGCAGATATTAACTAAATGTCCCATGGTCATAGAATGATAACAATGTCCTATGTATGGGATGCCAAAAGTGGAGAGGCCTTTGACATGGCCTAATCCATACTTCTTATTATATAGATGGGCAAATAGAGACCCAAAGAACAGAGCAAGTTTCTCAGGTCCTGGAGAGGGCTGATAACAAAGGTGGAATCTGAACCCAAATCAGTATCCAATTCCTTACTTAGAAAGCATTAAGTCACTCTGAATTCTCAGGGCCTGCACCAATAACTGGGAGAGTTGTCTAGGATGTGTGCAGTGTGTGGCTTTGCAGTGGCGAGGAGAAGTTGAAAGTCTGTGAAAATGCTTCCCTCTACCAAACAGTTATGACTCTAGTATGCACTCTCTGAGTGTGCAGCCTTGTGTTTAGGGACTGGGGCTGGGGGTGAGGGCTGCTTAGAGACTTTTGTCTTGGAGAAATATTCAAGCCTTGGAATATTTTCAGACAGAGAAGCATTTTTTTTTTTTTTTTTTTTGTATTTTGTCCCTGATACTGGACTGTGATGGTGTAAAGGCATAGTTTGAGCTGGGTGTTGTGGAGCATGCCGATAATCCCAGTTTCTTAGGGAGACTGAGACAGGAGGATCACAGGTTTGAGATCAGCCTCAGCAACTTAGACTCAGCAGCCTGTAAGACCCTGTTTCAAAACAAAAAATTAAAAGCTTGGAAGTAAAATGCTTCTGGGTCCAATCCTCAGCACCACAAAAACAAAACAACCCCCAAAAGAATAGTTTACTTTGCCTTCTCACTACGTTACCCCCGGAGCACCAAATCCTCCTAGAAACTAATTAGTCTTGCCCCTTCTGATCAAACATATTCCACTTGCTTTTGACCTTGACTCTCAGTCCTCAGCCACACTCTGTGTATTGGATGAGCTTTGGATGGGTGTCTGGTTGTGTGTAAGATCCAGGGGTTCCTCCCACTCTAGATTCGTGCTGCTTCTCCGGTGACTGTCCTTTACATGTGATAGTCCTGGGTCCTTACCTGAAGGAGAAGGGAAAGAGTGAGGGTCTGTACACCTGTACGTCACATCCTGCTAGGTTCCCTCAGCCAGTTCTTTGCACATTGTTTGGATTCAGGATCCCCTACACTTTTAAAAATTATTGAGAATCCTTCAAAGGGCTTTCACTTATCTGGGTTTTATCTATCAATATTGATCATATTAGAAACTAAAACTGAGAAATAAAAAAAAATCCATTTGTGTTATCAATTTGAAGTCAGGAACAATAATAAACTTATCTCATATTAACACACATAACATATTTTTCAGTGCGATATAGCTATTTTCCAAATCAAAACACATTTGGTGAAGAGAGTGGCAGTGTTTTTCATTTTTTTCCATCAAATCTCATTAACTATTTGGTTGGATAGAGGAAGCTGGATTCTCATCTCTGCTCCTACGCTTAGTCTATGGCAATATATTGTTTTGGTTGGAACATTTGAAGAAAATCCACAGATATGCGGTTTGAAAAAGGGAAGGCCTCCCAGGGTTCCTCAGACAATGAAAACTACTGTCTTAAGTGTTTCATAAAAATCGCTGGGTGAGGATGACAGAGAAGGAAATGATCAAAGTGTGGCCTCAGAGGAAGGGGGGGATGTTCTTCCAGGGCAGGCCTAGGTAGATAAGGGAGAAATACATAAGGGAGAAATGCACTGCTGTCTTCTCTATTCAGAGTTTCCAAATAGCCAGTGCAGTCCTTGAATTCAACAAATCCTATGAGCACCTTGTATGTCATGGAAGCTGAAGTGGCTCACACACAAGCTTTGTGGTTTCAAGTCAGAACCCATGGGAGTTTCAGGGCTGATTTTCAGTGCCCTACCTATTACCGTAAACTACTCCCTTCTCCTGGGGCCCCCAAGCCTGGGGGTGAGCTCTAATGGCTGGGTATGGTCAGGGGGGCACACAACCAGGGGGCTGCTGCAGCTTGATTTGAGGCTTTACTTTCCACTTCCACTTTTTATTTACTCTCTGTCCCCTTTCTTCTCTCTTCAACGGCGATGGGCAACCTTTGAATGCCATTTGAAAAAACATATCACTAGCTGGTTATGGTGGTGTATGCCTGTAGTCCTAGTACTTGGGAGACTGAGACAGGAGGCTCACAGGTTCAAGGCCAGCCTCAGCAACTTAGTGAGACTCTCAACAACTTAATAGACCCTCTTTCAAAATAAAAAGTAAAATAGGGTCAATGGTATAGCTCAGAGGTAGACTGCCCCTGTGTTCAATCCCCAGCACCACAACACAACACAACAAAACAAAACAAAACAAAACAAAGCAAAAATGTATCACTAAACTGTTAAATAAATTTCAGAAAGCCCCAAAAGATTCTGCTACTTCATTTGATGATGTTATCAGTGCTTTTAAAGACGCATTATTCTTTTAAGTACTTAAAGAAAACTAGTTTTTCCTTTGAGTGATTCTAGACAGTTCTTAGCAGGCAACATGAGTTCAGGAGCCTCAAGTAGGAGCTTGGATATAAACTGATATTAAGTAGTCAACTGATTGGTTCCACAAAAGAGTGGCTGAGCACTGTGTAGCAGACCTCACCTGCCTCGGACAGCCAAGGCTGGACCTGCTTTCCCCTAGCCCTGCTCTGGGTCCAAGTATTCTGTTTCGGGAAGCTACCAAACATGCCCTATCTTCAGGCTCTTTTTGCAGCAGAGCACAGCGGGCAAGCCCTGGAATCAGACCAAATTTACAGCTCAGCTCTGCCCCTTACTGTCTGTGTGGCATGGGCGAGTTACTGAGCTTGCTTGCGCTGAAATAGCTATACATAGTTGGAGAAGATAATGGGCACTGTGGTGTTGGGCAAGGGCTGGATGCAAAAGTGAGCAAACACAGTGCTCACAGAGCTCCTGACACACAGCAAGCAGTTACTACCTGAGCTGCAGTGCTGATGTTTTGACATCTGCATTCTCAGCTACAAGAGCTGAATGTATCTTCACCGATCTAAAGACTTGGAATGGAACAGGTTCCAACCTCAATATTTTTTTCTATTTTGCAGGACTAGGGATTGAACCCAGAGACATTCTACCTCTGAGCTACAACCCCAGCCCTATTTTCTATTCTTTATTTTGAAACAGGGTCTCACTAAGTTGCAGAGGGCCTCACTAAGTAACTGAGGCTGGCCAAGAGCCCGGATCCTCCCGTCTTAGCCTCCCAAGTACCAGGATTACAAGCGTGCGCCAGTCACCATGCCCAGCTCCAACCTCAATATTTTGAGAATGTAACAGGATGACATAAATCATTCCTATAGCAGAAAAAGTTCTGGCGCAGGCATTTACAACCCAGGCTCTAGCCTTGGTCCTCATACCAGAAGACTCTTGACAAATTCCTTCTTATCCCTAGGTCTTGTTTTCTGCCTCTATACATTGGAGGCTTACTAGAGCTGTTTTTCTAAGATACTTTTCAAATTGAGAATTCTGTGATGCCCCCTCCTCCGTCCCCTCTACTTCCCCTTGGCAAGAGTTAGTTGGCACAAATGGTTCTGATGCACATTTTCCCTTTTTGCTGAAACCCCCAGGTCAGCACCAGCATGAGACCAGGCCCCTTCTGCCCAGCCCTGGAAGTGCCATTCTGTAAGAGGAACAAAACCTTTTCCTCGGGTAGATTTTGCGTGTGTTCACCTGTATTTCCTTCTCGCCATCCTGGCCCCCAGTGCTTTGAGGTTGCAGTTTCGTTGTGAGTCAAGCGTGCTGAGAGCAGTGGAAACCGGAGAGGCCTCCGCTGGGCGGGAGGACATGATGCTGCCTTTTCCTCAAGAGCGAGGCCGGAGCTGGGGTTGGGGTGGGAGGGAGGTGACCACCTTCAGGAAGTGGATTTCTCACATTGACTGTGTCAGGGAGGAAAGAATATTACTGGAAAACCCTAGAGAGCGTTTCACATCTCTTTTGGAAGGGCCTTCAACATTCTCGAGAAATGACATACACCATGGCCCAAAACACTAGTGCCATCTTGATGTCTGCTGTGAGGCAGGCCTGCACTGGGGGAGCACCTTCTTGGGGTGGTTGGCTTGTGATGTGGGACCTGGATGATAAGTTTTCCTAGTGGAGGTGACCATGGGCTGCTGGATTCACCCGATAGAGCACAATGAAGCCACTTTGGGTGCAGACTCAGTCCTGGGGGCTGAACGGCCACAGGCTCTGCAGCCTCCAAGTCCCTCACCCCCTCCCTCATATCCTACAGCTAAAAGGAGAGAAGGCGGGGGGTGGGGAGGGTCTTGTACTGGGGACAGGGTAGTGGACCATCGTGTGTGAACTCTCACATCGTACAGCCCTGAATCATCAGATTCATGGATCAACATGGGCTGAAGACCCACAGAACAGAAACAGGTTGTGCAAAAGAATACTTTGGCCACCCCCAATTTAGAAAAGCCTATTTTCTATGGTTTTGAATGGCAGCCAATGGTTCTTCCTTATTCCTGCTGCTGAGAAATTCTTTGTGAATGACCAGTAGCTTCTAGAGAGCCAGGGGGTAAAATGCGGAGATGAAAAAGAAACAGGAGCCCTTTTGGTGTGCTGATCCCAGAGGCCGAGTTCCATGCAGGGCTGGTTGGTGAGCTGGGTGAATGGAGAGGGTAAGGTCACCTGGGAGCACTTGGTGAAACAGGCCAGAAGACAGGGCTTCAGTGAAAGGCCTAGAACCCCTCAGAGGGGACCTATCATAGAGGAGCTGCAGGGAGAGGGAGTGGAGTATGCCAGGAGGTGATCCAACACTTACCTATTCAACTGTTGTCTA
This sequence comes from Graphiurus murinus, assembly GCA_004027655.1. Lineage (NCBI taxonomy): Eukaryota > Metazoa > Chordata > Mammalia > Rodentia > Gliridae > Graphiurus > Graphiurus murinus. Next base: position 7,308 of record PVLC010019906.1, on the reverse strand, counting down.
AGCCTTTGTAAAAGAAAATGTCCTTTGTAAATATAGAACCCATCTCCCATGAACCCAAGCTGAGGTTGGGGATTTTTATAACCCAATTGCATTGCACTGCAGACTAGGAACAAATCAGCATTTATAAAAGGAGCTTGTGTGTGTGTATGTGTGTGTGTGTGTGTGTATGTGTGTGTGTGTGTGTGTGTGTAGTACTGGTGATTGAACCTGATGATCTACTGCTTAAGCTATAACTATCATAACTGCACTATGACTACTACAAACTACTACGGCCTCTATTATCAGAACAGCTATGACTGTTGATACCACCACAATTTCGCTTTCCCTTCTGGGCCTCTTGAAGTGACTATGAACATCCAAGGGTTGATTCAAGGAAAGGAAGAACTGATATCTCCACCAGCCAAGTCCTTTCTGTGTGGGTGGAGGCTGCTGAAGACTAAGGAGGCAGAGTCCTCTCTGGAGGTCACTGAGCAGGGAATGGGACATGGGAGCTTCTGATCATGATGACCACAGCAGGGCTTCTGTTTCATTTCATGCAAAGTCAGAGGGCTTTAGAGTAAACAGCAGTGGTGGAGGAGAGACTGGGCTACAGCAGGCCACGGTGGCCAGAGCTTGCTCTTGAGTAGGCTGCAGTGGTGGGAAAATTGGGGTCGAGGCTGCTGGGGCTCCTGTAACAGACGTGTCTGTGGAAATGGTGTGAGGGGTGCTGGGCTCTTCATGTTGACCCCACTGTGGCTCCCTGCACTTCCCATGCTAGCTGAGCTAAAGGCCATGAGGAGCTTCGACTATAACTGGTAGTTACTGCTGTCAACATTCTGTGGGCAATGAAGTTAACTATACATGCATCGTTCCCTCCACCCCCAGGCCACTAGAGAATAGAGAGAATTCTTTAAAAAGAAAGAAAGAAAGAAAGAAAGAAAGAAAGAAAGAAAGAAAGAAAGAAAGAAGGCATTCTTGAAGTCACTTTGGGTTTCTCCAGATTACCAAGATTTTCTCACCAAATTTTCAACCTTCCGTGGCGCTCCAGTGCCTTCTTCACAACAGAGCTCAGCCATCTAGCTTGACATTTGCAATGTCCCCAAATGCTTTTTAGCCTTCTTTCCCACAGATTCTCTGCATGAGGTCTCTGGCCAAAGCAGGAGGGCTCTTGTTGTTGTCAGAAGATGCCCCTCACTCTCTCACTTCTTTGCCTCTACTCCAGCTGCAATGATCTCCTCTTCCCTTCCACCTACAGAATCCTTCCAGGTCAGCATCAGCCCATTCCATGAGCCTTTCTTCAACAACATGACCCCACTGAGATTGAAAAAAAAAATCCTCCAGCACTTGTGACATTCTTGACAGCACTTGGTGTACACTACCTAGAGTTGTAAAGTGTCTTTTTCTGTGGGTGTGCGTATTTGTGTGTGTGCACGTGCACATGCTCAATTTATCCTTAGGGTCTGGACCTATGTTTCACATATGCCATAGAGAGGAGATACAGTCTAGCTCAGCGTGGATAGTTTGCTTATTTTGGCTCGGGTTTTGGCTTAAGATTCTGCTTGCCTGTAATTCCAGTAAGAAGTCAAGCATGATAAAGGAAAACTAACAAATATAGGCGGTAATATGGGTAGGCATCTGCAGGGCTTCACATCTTGGGTCAAGATGTGCCACACCCATAGCATGTAGTAGGCACATACTACATGATATTAGCTGGCAACTGTCAGTCACAGAAGAGCTCCGAAGAGTGACATGTGTTCATGTGTGGAAGGGTGAGACGGGAGGATCACAGGTCAACCTCAGCAACTTAGCGAGGCTCTCAGCAACTTAGTGAGACCTTATTTCAAAATAAAAATTAAAAGAGGGCTGGGGGTGTAGCTCAGAGGTAGAATGTCCCTGGATTCAATCTCTAGTACTACAAAAATAAAACAAAGCAAAACAAACAAAAAAATAAAACAAAACTGAAAAGGGCTGGGGTATAGCTTAGAGGAAGCATCTCCTGGGTTCAATCCCCAGTACCAAAAATAATCAATCAATCAATCAACCAACCAACCAACCAATCAATCCTCAAGTGGTAAAGAGCTTGACCCCAGAAAAGGAGATCTAGGTTTTAATCCTTCTTCTGTGTGACTATGGTGATGTTTTCCAACTTCAGTATGCCTCATTTTCTTTCTCTTTGAAATGGAGTGACTCCAAAGTTCGTTTTCCTCCCGTGTAGAGGCTTACAGAACTTTGCCAACAGGTTTTAATACTGTCAGGCCACAACATAGCTAAGTGTATGAATAAGCTAGCTCCTCTGTGGTCTTGAACTTGACTCAAGGAAGGAGGCCTTAGTGGTTTTCCCCAGAACCAGTAGCAGGAATAGGATCCAGGAGTTTCCTCCTGGCCACGCTGAAAACCATCAAGTCATGCAGCTTTTTCCTGGACTGCGCTATTCTTTCCACTCTACCAAGAGGTGCAGCCCCATCGGGCCTTACTTTCCTTTCTGTCAGTAATATTCGTAGCCATGGGGATCTGTGCTTGTCAGTCAGCTTCCTTTTAAAACCCCCTCTGCCCTGGCTTCTTGAGTCCCCTGAGAACCTTCCTTCCTGTGACATGGTTGGGGAAGCACGCAGACCTCTTATTCATCTAGGTCCTGGAGACAGTGAGCTTAAGCAATCTCATCTGTTGAGTGTGAGTGTGTGCCCATGTGTGTGGGCACGTGTGACTCTTTGGAGCTCTTCTATGACTAACTGTTGCCAGCTGATATCATATTGTGCGTGCCTACTATGCTGTGAATGAGATACATTCTTCCCTAAGCTGTGTAGCCCTGCAGATGCCTACCCCAGATTACTGCCCGTAATTAGTTGGCTTTCCTTTATTACTCTAGATTTCTTACTATGTGGTACATACTTTATTTATATTATTTCATTTTATGTTTTACAACAATCCCAAGAGTTTATCTAATTATTAATCCTACTTTATAGAAAAAGAAACTGAAGCCTGAGGGACTTACTCTGGGTCCTACAGCTGGTAAGGGATAGAGACAGAAATATGAATTCAGATTTGACCCCCAAACTTAGACCTTGAAAAAAACCTGTAGCATGCAGCAAGAATTTTCTCTGAGTAGTTATACCTGCTCAATGAATTTCTCTTTTTGGAAACCACAAATTTCCAAATTAGTGGAAATTAGTGGTTTCTTCATTTCTTCTTCTTTTTTTTTTTCGGTACTGGGGATTGAACTCAGGGGCATTCTACCTAGTGAGGTGCTCCGCAACTTAGTGAGACTCGGTTTCAAAATAAAGAATTCATTTCTTCTTAATTGCATTTCCTCACCACTCCATCCATCCTCCTAATATGTTGCTTTGGAAAACATGGTCCAAGAAATCACACCCTCTGAAAGTATCCTCCAGGAAACCACTCCCAGATTCTAGAAAGCCTTGGAGATCCTGGAAATGCTCCAGTTTAAGTCCAAAGGGCCTTTATCTATGTAGATTATTTCCCTGGTCCAATCCCTACATGAGAAACTTGAAGGAACACTTTCTCCAACTAGAGGAACTATAGCCACTTGGACTAGGCCTTTAAGAAATGACTAACTCACCTGGCACTATCCTTGTCTCTTCTTTTCCTGAAGCCTTTCAGTAAAGATGCCATAATGTTTAATCATAACATCTGATGGTCCTGGCAGTCAGAAAGTTTTCTTCAGTCCAACAAAATCCTCTTCTGCTTTACTATAGACCTGCTGCCAGCTTCACAGGGTGGTGGAGGTTCCAGATAATCAAAACCTTCTCTTATTAGCATTTTCCTTGGGAAGCGGAAGTGATACAAACACTGTCCACTCATCTGGAGCGCCAAGGTTCACACAGGGCCCTGGAGTGTATTAGGCCATTCAGTCCTTGCTGCCACCCTGGGAGGTAGCTACGGTGGGGCTCTTATTGCAGTCTTACTACAGATGAAGAAACCTGGGCCTAAAGTCAGATGGCTGGAAGTACTGAGTTAAGTCTCAACTCTAAGTTACATACTTAGATCTATTTGAGCAGGGAGGACTCTGGAATTTACTTAGAAGTTTATTTCCATCTCAGCCCCCTCTTTTTCCAGGTGAGAAACTGAAGCCCAGCACTTTTATTTTTATTTATTTATATTTTTGTGGTGCTGGGGATTGAACCTAGGGGTGTTCACTTCTGAGCTACACCTCCACCCCTATTTTATTTTATAAAAATTTGAAACAGGGTCTCACTAAGTTATTGAGGGCCTTGCTAAGTTACTGAAGCTGGCCTCAAACCTGTGATCCTCCTATCTCAGCTTCCCAAGTAGTGGGATTATAGGTGAGTGCCACCGTTCCTGGCTAGCCCAGCACCTTCAGAGGACCTGCTATAGCTGCAGAGTAGGAATTTAAACTTCAGTCTCCTAATCATCAGTTCATTCTTTTACCCATAAAAATATGCTGAGACATCATTTCTAAAAGGTTAAAACTTGTCATGGGGGTGTGATTCTTTCATTGTCCCATCATCTCTGCATTCCAGAAGAAACCATGGCCTCTTTCTCATATTATAGCCTGGTTAGGGGCAGGTAACAGCAGCTCCTTCCTCTGAAAAAAAAAAAAAGAGAGAGAAAAGAAAAGAAAATCACTCACCACTTCTTCCCAGATAGAGAAGGAGAGAAACAATGAAAAAAAAAAAAAAAAAAAAAAACCCAAGCTCAGCAACCATAGAAGATTGAGTCTCAATGTGGTTCATCGACAGAATTTTCCCCAGAGCCAATGGCCCGTGTCATAGCTATATTTTCCACTCGGGCTACTGTGATTTGGTTGTAGCACCCTTGCTGCTTTCTTTCCTTTCGATGGAGACTGACGCAGGTCAGGGCTCTGGCAGGTGTCTGGGGGTTTGCCCGCTCTTCCTGAGCCTCCGACACCTTGTCTTCTTGCCCCAGCCCCCTCCCTCTGAGACAGGACCAGAACAGCTGGGGCAGAAGCAGGTGGGGTGCAGGGAAGAAGTCAGGGTTTTGCCATCTCCAGAATCCCCCTAGCATGTGTCTTCAGTATCAAGACAGCACATGCAGGGAGGAGGGAAAAAGCTTGATTCCTCCGGGGTTTCTCTTAGTACAGATTCCAGAAAGTAAGGAGGAGAATATTCGATATCTGTCTTCATTCCTTTTTGCTAAGTTTTTTCTCTCTTTGCAGTGCTTGGGTGTGTATGACATTTCTGGACAGGGGTTTTCCCCAGTGCTGGTCAGATATGCCATCTCTTCTGCTGATCATGATATGAAAGATTAACAGTGCTTGTCATATCCATCGGTATAAACTTCCCGTAGGAGAGCCAGAGTGATCTCCTATGCTCCTCTTAGGTAAGAAGGGTGGACATGTTCCCAGGCATAGCTGCAGGATTGATGAAATAATCAGCAAAAATGCTTTGTTCATTATCAGGACTAGCCTGGGCAAAGTTCCAGTGGCCCTAGGAACCAAGGAGGGGTCTCTAGGTGTTGATTTTGGGTCTCTGCACACTGTCCCAACCCCACCTCTTCCTGTGCCCCATGCCCAGCCCTCCAGCATCCCTGTATCAGCTCTTTAGCTTTCAAAGACGCAGTGTGGGTTTCTACACCCAGGGCTTTGCCCTAACCAGGCACTCCCTTCTCCCCCACCCCCTACACCCCGCAAAAGCCCCATTTAAAAAAAAAGTAACAGTCCAGTGGAACACTTTCAAAAATAGATTATAACAGCAATCTCTCAGCCTCCAGGAAAACACCTATAGTTTTAACTGGTAACAGTTAGTAAATATTTAGTGCATGTGCGCGCATGTGTGCTCGCTCACCATTAAGGGTGGTGGGCAGGCCCTGGGCCTTCCCAGGCTAGTTGGAGTTATCAACTCATCTGCATTTCCCAGAATGGAAGACGACAGCGTCAGTTATAGCCAGATAACCACTTCTTGGGAATTGCCCGATCCTGGTAATATCTGTGGCTTCTGGAGGCTGAGTTTCAGATACCTTTCCTTTGAGGAAGCCTGGGGAACAAAAATTGCCCTGCAAAAAATGTACAAACCAACTCTCCACCCACTTGTCCAATGAATGTTGTTGTCCCTGTTCCTGATCTGGGAGCAGGTCTGATGATGATGATGATGATGATGATGATTTGTGTGTGTGTTGTGTGTGTGTATGTGGCACTGGGGATTGAATCCAGGGGTGCTACACCCCAGCCCTGTTTTATTTTTTATTTTGAAGCAGGGTCTCATTAGGTTGCTGAAAGTCTTGATAAATTGCTGAGGCTGGTTTTGAACCTGTGTTTCTCTTGTATCAGCCTACCAAGTACTGGGATTATAGACATGTGCCAAGATGCCCACTTAGGTATGAATTCTTTATACCATCTTCTTCCCTGATTCCAATCTGGGCCTGACCTCCCCTTTCCCAGCCCACCATTTAGTTAGCAGTGATATAAGTTCTTAGACAGGACTGCCCTAGGAGAAATGGGTGATGGAGAAAACACGATGTCCTAGTTGCCCCTTTGGGGTTTGGTACATTCACATTCTCTGTACTTTTAAGAGCTGTCTCGAGGACCAAGACAGATGCAAGTATCATTTAGTACTTAGAGTACATAAGAGCTAACCCTTGATAGCCATCAGGCATGGTTCTGAATGAGATACATATACTAACTTATGTAATCCTCTTCATAATTAATAGTGATGTAAGTACCTCTTATTAGTTCATGTTAGAGTTGAGGAAACTGAGCTTAGAGAGGTAATGTGCCCAATCCAAGTCCATACAGCTATTAGGTATCAGAATGGGTATTTGAACTTGGGCTGTTCCTTAACAAAGTGATAGGGAAAGCTCTTGGTAAATTATTAGCTGAAATGAACTTCATGGCACCCAGCAGATAGAGTACCCAGTACTCATGCCTTTCCCCAGGAATGGTTTGCATTTGAGTAGCAGTGGGAGGAAGGGCTTTCAGAATCAGAGTTTGAAGGAGTTGCATCAAATGTGTTTGTAAGAGGTTACTGACAGCCACCTGGGCTGGCTGGCCAGTTGTGACCTGGGGAGTGGACACCTGGAGCTGGTTCCTGACTAGGTCTTCTGTAGATGACTTATAGCTTCTGACACTTCGGTCTCTCTATCTTGGGTGTTGTTTGTTCTCTGAGAAATTTAAGGGGTGATTGTTTTAAACATAATGTGAGGCAGCTGGTGATGGCTGGTGGTAGCGCATGAGCCAGGCCCCAGTGCGGGTGAGGGGGAGGGAGCCATGAATCAGGAGTCATGTAGCAAGTCAGGGTTTTCCTATGAGCCGGCTTCGGTCAGCGTGGGTCCTCGGTTCCCTTGAGGGATTCCCCAAAAGCACGCCCTCTGGTCGAATGCTTCCGATTCCCCCAT
>PVLC010019905.1:0-29923 GCA_004027655.1 Graphiurus murinus | reverse complement strand
TGGATATTTCTATCTTGATTACTGTCTGGCTTATCTTTCCAATGATCATTTTTGCTATAGATAGGTGAGTTGGTGTGTGAGTATTGATGGGTGCATGTTGATGAGTTTCCTCTACTTCCTTATACTAAAGGTTTCACAGATTTCTTTGTACTTCATCTTTTTGGATAACATACAGCCTATGGACAACTCCAAGTGAATCTTAATCTTCCTAATGCTTTTTTTGCACCTGTTTGTTATACATTTATGCAGTTATATTGTTTTCCAGCAGATCAACTACTGGTGGATTTTGTATGTGTGTTTGTGTGTGTGTGTGTGTGTGTGTGTGTGTGTGTGTGTGTATGTGTGTGTACATGGTTCTGAGAATTGAATCCAGAGACATTTTACCTCCAGGATACTCTCTCAACACTATTTTATTTTTATTTGAAAACATAGTCTTGCTGAGTTGCTGGAGGCTCAATAAGTTGCTAAGGCTGGCCTGGAACCTGCAATCTTCCTCTCTCAACCTCCCAAGTACTGAGGTAACAGCCATGTGCCATCCCATTTGGGTTGTTTGACATTTAGATTGTTTCAAATCTCTTGTTCTTATTTAACACACTATTGGGAAAAGTATAATGCTAACATTGCTTCTATTTGTATAATTGTAGTTTTGTAACACAGTCCTAGAATAATGAATTAGTGACTGAGAGCTTACTTAATGTAATCATGTTAGATATTTCCAAATTCCTCTCAATATGGTAAAATCATTCTACACTCACAACTTCAATATGTAAGGGGACCCCACAGCTTTCACAACTGAGAGTTTTGTTATCTTTTTGGTTATTTGCTGAATTTATACCTTTAAAATGCTATTTTAATTACATTTCTTTATTATGAATAAGATGACATCTTTAATATGTTAGAGGCTACCTGCCTTTTTCTGAACATTTTATGAAAGTACGTAACAATTTTTTTCTACCAGAGTTGTAATCCTTTTCTTTTATATAGTACGAACTCTAAATATTATAAAGATTAGCTCTTTGTCTCAAGTTATTTTCTACCTGTGTACAATTTCCAATTTTGCTCTTATCTCTTTTACAAAAGACATCCTACTTTCCTGGCCAAATTATTCCATAGAAAAAATAAATTAGGCTTCATACATATCAAAATAAAGCATTTTGCATTAAAATGAGAGAATTACATTTTTTAACCCAGATGATGGAAGAGGAAACCCTATTCAGTATAAAACAGAGAGCCACTTAAAATATAAAGTAGATATAGTAGAGAAAAATTATTTGCGTACTAAAGTCGAAGCTACTGATGGGAAAGGGAGAAGGTCATGAAAACAATAGGGACAGAAAGGCAGCCTTTTCAAGGAAGCAGAGGTGAGCCTGCCCAGCAAATGGCAGCATGGACTTCCTACTGGCGCAGTCTTCAAAAGCCATGGCTGGTGATACAACAAAATAATTTTATGTTCTTCTTAGGCAGGCATATAGTAAATGAGAAAATACTTAATCAAGACCATGTACTAAGTTTCATGACGTTGCTGAGTCTGTGGCACTTGAGCCATGGCCCATTAAAAGCAGCCCCAGCACAGTGTGTTGAAACTTCCACTGTGTGTGTGTGTGTGTGTGTGTGTGTGTGTGTGTGTGTGTGTGTGTAGAGGGGGAGGAGGGATAGGGTTGAGGAAATAATGTGATAAGAGGATGAAGCTCCCTGTCCTTTTACAACAGATATTATTTCTGAGTGATATGGGAAGGCCCCCAGAGCTTCTTATCCCCCTCATTCCGAGTTGCAGAGACTGTATTTCTGGTTGTTGTGACTCAGAGATCAGGACTTCCATTCCTCCACCCAGGTGCCTTTGATAGAGCAAAAGATTAAGCACAGAGGCAGCAGGTCAATAGTGCTGGACATGGGTTGTTATGGCCCCAGATTGATTGTAGGATGGAGGGTCTACCTTCAGAGAAGATCTGAAATTTAATTTCACCCAGGACCTACATCTGTGGCTCAGGGATTTTGCCTGTGGGGAAACAGTTCTAAACTCTTTCCAAAGTCCCTAAACTCTTTTCAATAAACTGATTTTTACTTGACACAGAATGTGAGAGAAGTTCAAGCCAAAAGGCAATTTTGGAAACAACGGAAATTGATGGTAAACATTTAAAAAGAGAAAAAGAAGATAAACCTTAAGGCAATTGGCTTTCTAGAAACAACCAGAGAAAGTGGAAGTTTAGAAGATCTAGGATTGGAGAAAGTGTCAGAACAAACCTAAAAAAACTAGCCTAAAAAAAGAAAATAAAATCAAATGAATATTCCTACTATGAATTGAATAAATTGGCTTCACTGGCAAATTCTAGGAAACGTTTAAAATAATAATAATGCAAGTTTCTATACAAACTCAGAAACGACAAGGGGCAGAAACACACTCCAAGTAAATCTAAATTACCAACATAACCTGAATACTAAAACCTGATAAGGATGTTTTTAAAAATATGTTTATAAACCAGTATTTTTCATACACAAGGTTGCAAAAATCCTTAACAAAATATTTAAAAATAAAATTATGTCACATGTTGCAAAGACAACATATTCTAATCAATAGTTTGATCCAGGAATTTATAGTAGGTTTTTAAAATCATGCACTATTTAATATTAAAAAATACAAATATACATATCATCACAAAAGTAAATTTTAAAATTCCAAAATACTTTAACCTTCATTCATGATAAAAACTCTTTGCAAACTATATATAAGAATAAACTTTCTCAGTTTAACAAAGGACAGCCATAAAAGAATGAACAACTAAAATTACAGTTCATAGTTATACTAAATATTATTTCTCCTAAGATCAAGAACAGGGCATGAGCAATAATTTTAAATCTTCTGTTCAATATTTTACTGAAGTTATAGCCAGATTAAACCACAAACTTGGATAGAAAGAAATGAAAATGTCACTTCAAAGAGAACAATATCATCTTCACAAAAAATCATATGAAATCTATAGAACAACTATGAGAACTAATGAGTAAACTCAGCATTTTTTCAGCAACTATTATTTATACGTATAATGCACAACTATTAAAAATTCGCAAATTTTTATCAATCAATGACATAACAAAGTTTAAAGTTTTTATGTTTATATTTTTGTACAAAATTTCTTCTCAATCTCTTGAAAATTAAACCATAGAAATAAATAATGGCTTTATCTTAGAAGAATATGATATAGACCTTTGTTAAATTTGTTTTGGAACTTGTAAAAATTACATTGAAAGTGGCGTGTACATCATGAGTTAACTATTAAAATAAAATGCAGTAAAGATTTTAGTCTTGTACTATTTGGTCATGAAAATAATTTTTTTTCCTTTAGCTGTCAATCTGGAACACTTTATGTGATTCACCATCACCTAAATATGAATAAGATGGCCATTATCTTCGAAAGTAATTGGGCTTCAAATGTAGTTGGATAAAATATTGAAAAAGTCTCAGAAAAGAACAGTTCTCTATGATGTTTTTTTTTATAATAAGAGAAAAAGAAAGAAGTCTCACACTCTTTCTATATAAAGTTTAAGATAGTGCCTACCAGTAACAACCCTTCATACAGCATCATGATTTTCTAAATTAAAAAACAATAATGCATTTAACTAATATGCTTAATGTGAGACCAACGAGAGGTGAACATGCACACAACTTGAAGTTGTGTAAAACCTGCAAAATACAACCTTTAAAAGAAAAATTAAATTCAGTAATTATATGTGTCTATAACTTAATTGTCTAATTATATGTGTCTATAATTTAATTGTCTATTCATTTATGTCATCATTTTAAAATGTGGTCAATATCAGATTCAGATGCTTAAGTGAAATATTTAAATAGTCTTAGAGAAATGTACCATGGACACAGACATTAATCTAGAATAAGGAACTTAAAAAACTTAGCACCAACAAAGCAAGAATAGGCAATTGAACTAAGTAGAGACTTCACAGAAGAAGAAATACAAATGGCTAATATATTAAATGAATTTTCAACTTCATTATTAGCAATGAAGGAGAAACAAATCAAAACTACCTGAAATTCTATCTAACCCCAATCAGAATGGCAATCATCAAGAAGTCAAACAACAATAAATACTGGAGATAATGTGGGGAAATAAGAACTCTTCTACACTGTTGGTTGGATTGCAAATTAGTATAGCTGCTATGGAGATCGGTGTGGAGATTCCTCAGAAAACTGGAACTGAAACTACCATGTGATCAAGTTATATCACTCCTGGGTATCTTTCCAAAGGAATTGAAATCAGAATATTATAGTGATGCATGAATATCTATGTTTATAATAGCACAATTCATAATAGCCAAATTATGGAACCAGCCTAGATGTGCATAAACAGATGAATGAATTACAAAATTATGGGTATCTACACAATAGAATTCTATTCAGCCATGAAGAAGAGGAAAATTATGCCATTTGCAGGAAAATAAATGGAAATAGAAAATATTATGCTAAATGAGATTAGCCAGTCACAGAAAGTGAAGGGTCATATATTTTCTCTCAATTATGGAAGCTAGGGTGCAATTGTGATAGAAGAAGGACCCCAGATAAAGGAGGGGAACCCCAGTGGAGAGATGATGTGTGTATGGGGTGGGGCAGAAATGGAGACCTGATGAAGGAAATACTTTAATTGATATGACGTACATACACAAAATTATCAATGCCAACCTCAGTATCATGTATGGAGAAGGAGAGGGAGTGGGGTGGGATCTTGTGGTGGGGGAAACATACCAAGTACTGTGTGTATGTACGTTCCTTTCACTCTAAACTTCATTATGATGTGTGATTACAATGCATCAATAAAAGTATATTAAAATATTAAAAACATGGGTACTCTAGCACAGGAATATTTAAAGCACAGCTTTAAATAAATGCTTTAGAGTATAAGAAAATTTTACCAGCTGAAAGTAATATTTCAAGCAAACCTTGAGGGAAAAAAAAAGGTATTTTATCACTAGATAAAATGAGAACGGTGAAAAAACTAAGGGTATTAGGAGTGGTGTATCACACAAGAAAGAACAAATCATACAATACATGCCCCCTCAGGAGATTAACATTGGCAGTGGAGGCAGAGGACAAACGTTAAACTATTTTTCTTCTTTTAACTCAGCATTACTGCTGACATGGGCAAGATAGCAGTGGTGAACGCCTGTAATCTCAGTACTTGGGAAACTGACACAAGGAGGATCGAAGGTTTGAAGTCAATCTCAGCAATTTAGTGAAACCCTCGGGAACCTAGTGAAACCCTAGTTCCAAATTTAAAAATAACAATAATAAAGGACTATAGGTGTAGCTCAGAGGTAGAATGCCCCTGAGTAGTTCAATCCCTAGGACTACAAATAAATAAATAAATAAATAAACAAACAAACAAACAAACAAACACATACATACCAAACAAACAAACATATACATACCAAACAAACAAACACATACATACCAAACAAACAAACAAACAAACACATACATACCAAAATTAAAAGGGGGTAAGGAGCCGGGCGTGGTGGCGCATGCTTGTAATCCCAGCATTCGGGAGGCTGAGACCGGAGGATCCGGGTTCGAGGCCAGCCTCAGCTACCTAGTGAGGCACTCTGCAATTTAGTGAGACTCGGTTTCAAAATAAAGAATAAAAAATAGAGCTGGGGATATAGCTCAGAGGTAGAGTGCCCCTGAGTTCAATCCCCAGTACCAAAAAAATAAAATAAAAGGGGGTAAGGAGGGGGGTGTAGTTAGGAGGTTGAATGTCCCTGGGTTCAATCCCCAGTACAATAATAAATATATATTTATTATCATATATTTTTATTATCAGTATATATATGTAAGCATCTCAAATATACAAATTTTATGGAATTGTATCATTGTGACATTCCATGAAGTTATTATTAACTACATAATCCAAGCTAACAAAAACCGAATTGAAAGAGCAAATTCATGAATAAGGAATTCTTAGTATCACAATTCTTCTTAATATTGATGCATTTAAACATACAATCCCTGTAGAGTGGAATGTAGATCAGTGAAAGGGTATTTGCCTAGCATGCTCAAAGCCCTGGGTTTGATCCGTAGGACCAAAAATTAAATAAATAAGTAAACAAAACATATAACTGCCCACATCATGGCAATTATTATAAGAATACAAATGAAAAAATGTAAAACAAAAGCAACAATCAAAATAACATTTTAAGTACATATATGCAGACAATAATTTTAGTGAAAACCAAAATCAAATCAATTAATTTACAGTGAAGAGAGAGAGGTTGGAGGAAGTACGAGGGCATTATTAATCCTTTTACATTTCTCAAAGCATAATACAAAGAGAAGCAAATGGAACATGTTTTTGAAAAACAATTTTTGGCATGATTCTATGTAACTCAAAATTTACTTGACTAAATAATTCTACCTTTAATAAGAAATCTTCTAATATGAAATAATTGCCTGTCCCCACAAAAAAAAGATAAAGACAAAGTAATTCCTTGAAAAATTCTTTATAGCTGTAGCTAAGCATGGTTGCACACTCTTATAATCCCAGTACTTGGGAGGATGAGACAGGGGGATTGCAGGTTCAAAGCCAACCTCAGCAACATAGGAATACTCTAAGAAACCTAATGATATCCTGTTTCCAAATAAAGAAATAAAATCAGGCTGGGGCCATATGTATATGAATGCTTCTAGTTTCAATCCCCAGTACTAAAACAAAAATTCTTTAATTACTAAATTCTGGACTAATATGCATGAATTCTCTATAGTCATTTGGACAATTGAGTTAGATGTACCTTGTACTACTGTGAAAAACTACAATGTAATGCGAATAAAGTTTTAAAATATATTCTTTTTTTTTTTCCTTTCTGGTACTGGAGGTTGAAGCCAGGAGCATGCTATCTCTCAGCTACACCCTCAGCCATTTTTATTTTTTATTTTTAAACAATGTCTCTCTAAGTTGCCGAGGATCTTGCTATGTTGGTAAGGATGGCCTTGAACTTGTGATTTTCCCTTCATAGTCACCCTTCATAGTACTGGGATTACAAGGATGCATCATAAAATACATTCTCAAAAATAAAAATAAATGCTGGATAGTGATAAAAAATCATCTGCATTATATAAATCAAATTATTTTGGTATCTCCTTCTTAAAGCAGCTTAGCTTTCCTCTTAAAAATATAAAGTGAAGTTGAAATACCTATTTAAAAACTAGAGCGGTCACTGTAAATTGATATACAATATAAACCACTTTATGAAGGAAACAGTTCCAATAAACAGTTCCAATAATATATGGATTTAATGCTAAATCCATATAAGAATGTATCACTCTCAATCTCACTAACATGTATGAGAAGTTCGGAAATGAGGTGGGATCCAGAGTGAATCACACCAAGTCCTGTGTGCATGTATGTTCATATTACATTGAACCTCATTATGATGTACAATTACAATGCACCAATAAAATTGCATCAATTATTAAAAGCATATAGACAACACTGAAGTGCATCATAGGCTTCAAAGCATAAATTTATGAAAATAAACATATATATGATGCAAACATTCTTGGGATAACATGGCAGGGCCCACAAAAATGCAATTGAAAGTGTACTTTTCAATAAAAATTTTGTTCTTGGCAGATCAAGTGAACAAGTATAAGTGGAATATAGAGTAGAATGTAGGTAGGCCTGAAAACTGGATACTAATCTTGTTGATTCATCACATTTATTAGGTATTTGCTTTAAAAAACGTTATACACATGTTTGCAAAACATGTCTGCATTTGGCAATATTGTATAAGACTGTGAAACACTCAAGACAATGTATATCCAACTGCTTTGCTCAGATATTCAGTTTGTTTTGATGAAGAAAATATATCCGAATTAGATCTCCCAATTTTATTTATCTTGTATTCACGAGATCAGATAAAATTTAATTCTTTTGCTCTTAGCTCCAGATTTCTGGCAAGAGGGTCTAATCTGTCCAGATTTGTTAAAACTGTATTATTTTTTGGGAGTCAATTCTTCATGAGTCTCTCTTGCTTTGTTTCTGTATAGCATGTACATCGAGGCAATATTTTGGACTATCTTCTCAAGGTTTTAGTTTTCCTTCAGGAAAAAGTACAGATTTGTTTGCTGTTCAGGAAAAAAAAAAAGATAATGTCTCCCTTCAGGGCAAAGATTGGACAATTTTGCTAGCATATCTCTTATAAAAGCTTAGTCTAGCCTAAATTTGGATTTTCCCAGTGGTGATATAAGCCCACTACATATGCAACATCTGCCTGAACTGTCTGCATTCCCCTGGTAAACAGAGGCAATCAAACATACATGAAACACATGATGTCTGCTACATCAGAAGAGACAAAGTCCTTTGCCTCTGACTCAGGTGTCTATTGCATTCTGATAGAATTTATAAAACGGTATCAGTCCATTTTGGAAGCTTGCAGTCAGGGTGGAATTTCAAAACCTTTACAGTTCTTGCATTTATTTTTAATATTATATTAATGTACAAGGCAAATGATATTGCCCACATGCATGTTCCCACACACTAAACATGGTACAAATGATCCTTTATGTGCAATTGGAGAAATAAAGACATAGATCTAATAATATTAAAACTATGTCTGAAAAATGATGAACAGTAGTACCTTTGAGTTTTAGAATTTTCCTTTCTTAACTTTATTTTTCCTATTTTGTCTTTTTCTAACCAGCATGATTCTGTAACTTGTACTTTCACATTTGAAAATATAAAATTTGTATGATTGTGGTGCATCATGAAAGTGACACTAGTCATCACAGAGTTGTCCAAAATCAAACTCTGCAAAGCAATTTCCTTGCTAAATCATTACCCCAAACTTAAAATTTTCACATTTAATTGGACTCGTTCTTGAGTATTTTTTTTATTTCCAGTTATTGACATTACTATCTTCTTCATATAAATATTTTTCTTGTCTGTCTTCTATTTTGTAAATCTATATTTTATCCACTTTTTTTTTTTTTGCAGTACTGGGGATTGAACCCAGGAGCATTCTACCTCCGAGCTATACCCCCAGCCCTATATTTTATTCTTTATTTTGAAACCGGGTCTCACTAAGTTGCAGAGTGCCCTCACTAGGTAGCTGAGGCTGGCCGCGAACCTGGATCCTCTGGTCTCAGCCTCCCGAATGCTGGGATTACAAGCGTGTGCCACCATGCCCGGCTCACATTTTAAACATTATATAACCAATTTATATTTAGTAAGCTACCTTAGTTATTTCAAACAATATATTTGCTCATGTATATCACATAGGAAAATCAGAATTTCATCCATCATAATTTGCTGTTAGGTATTCTCGAAGAAATGGATATACAACAGGAGCATTGGATATAAATTGTGTAGGTAACTCAAATCTAAGATGAGAAAACAGGTTATATGGAGGGCTGAGATGCCAGATATGAAAATTTTTCCTAGTGGAACAGTATCCAATAACACATTGTTCTTATTAAAAATGTAAGCTATCATTCATGTGATAAACCGTTTATTTTTACTTCATAGCATGAAAATTAATAAATCATGAGTGATCGCAAACTGGCTATTTTGCTGGTTGCAGTCTCTTTAGGCATACTTCCAAAATGTTTGTAACCTAATTTTTTTGTGCCCTTCAGCTAACAATTTAGGAATTTACTTTGTGGTTTATGATAAAAATTGGATTTCAACCATGATATATACAGAATTTATTGCTCAGATTGTTTTTCTAAAATACAAAGAATAAATATTAAAATATTAATACTTTGCAGAACATGTACTTCCAAAAATAAATACTTATTTTAGAAAGGGAGCCATGAAATATATTAATAAACACATCTTATACATAGGAATATGTTTATTTAATGATTATATCCTCATTGTACAAATGAGAAATTTTAAATACAGAAAAATTAAGTAACTTTCTCAAGTTTGTACATCTAAGAATCAATAGACGCAAAATCAAATCAATGCTTTCTCATTGTGTAGATGTTTTAGAAATGACATTTCAAAGCAGATGCTGTCATATTCACAGTAACCTTGTTTCCACTCATATATTCATTGTTTAATATGCAAATACTTTGTACATGCACACTGCCGATTTGCTTAAAGGAACATTTAATATAGAAATGTCATGTCATTATTAAATGTGTAATACCTATTATTGGGCTAAATTTAGATTAACATGTAACATGTAGGTAAGCAAAAGTGATTTAGAAATTATTTTTCCTTTTATTACTACTCTATGTAAACACACACATGTGAATGTGTATATATCACATTATATATGATATGAATGTGGTAGTCTCAATATAGTCCCATAGCAAATGCTAAATTAGACAGGACTTTCATAGTATGCTCTTCAGTGAAAATTGAGTTGAATTCACAGAACTTTCACTGAGATCAATTTGTTAGAGGGTATGTGTGTATAAATGTGTGTGTGTGAGTGCAGTCATTTATTTTGTTCACTGTGTTATCTTTATGAACACAATGCAGGGTGCTCCAGGATCATTTAGTAGCTATATTCTCTGGCACAAAAGGGAATAGTTGAAAGGCCAATGGTTGATTCTACGAACTATGACAAGGTAGGAGTGATACCATTATAGCTGTTCAAGATTCTTATCAGAAGAAATGCCTGAAAGAATGATATCCTACCTCGATCCAGATGTTTTTCAAAGAGGACAGGATGATATTTTCCATAGGGCAATAAGAGAAATAAAACTAATGAGCACACTAACTTACTTCAAAACTTAGATGAAGGGTAACTTATTTACTTGAAGACACCAAAGTTAAAAATTTTATGAAAAATATCAAAGCAAAGATTACCAATTACCATAAGCAAAATAAAACAAATTTGACTGTATATCCATAGATGGCCTAAATTTGACTTCATCTTTTCTATCCCAAACCTGAAATTATTTAGACTGATATTAAGTTTTCAAGAAATTCCTGAGAAATAATAGGTCAATAATTTTTGAAACATAGAAAACATTCTAATTCAATTATCTAAAAAACACAGCTACATAATTAATATATATGGATATTTGGGGAATCAAACCTTGAACAGGAAGCTGATTATTCATATAATCAAATGGAATCTAAGAGTCAACAAATATGGTGCAGTTTTCGTGTGAGAGAATGAGTCAACAAATGAAAATTGGATTCAAAGCTTTTCTCATTTTTATAAGCAGAACCATACCACTGTTATTACCAAATCAACCTTTGGTGGCTTTACAAGGATGATGTCCTTTAAATTCTGAGTAGATGTCTATGTAGTTAGTGCATTATTGTTATCTCTTTCTTTTTAAGAGGAAAACTAACTCAAACATTGTTAAAAATTTGTCACAAATAAAACTGATCCTGAAATCCAGTCAAGAGTGTCAACTTCTTGGTTCAAGACACTCGCTCATATACATCAGGTTACACAGTAATTTGTCCAAGATATTATTCTGTCATATCCAACTAAATCAAATGACACACACATACTATGTATATTTTTGTTCATGCCTAGCTAGATCTATTCCTTTGTAATCATTATAATATTATTACAAGAATTATATACTAAGTTAGATAAAATAAAGCAAAATTAGATAAAATTATATAATTGTAAGTACTGACAGCATCTACTTTCTGCCCATACCCTTTCTTAAGGATTACCTAAGTTTTATTTAGCATATTTTGCTATATTAATGGGAGTAATGGGTACAAATGCTTAAATCAAGGAAGTCCTACAAAACATAGTTGAGTTAAATAAGTGAAGGACTATAGGAAGAATCCCTTCAGACATGTGAGGCAGGTAAATGAAAGTTTGGAGAAGACTGAGCAGGAAGAGAAGTGAAGTTGAATAGCTGTCATGCAATGTCAGACCTTGGGGGAAAAAAATCACTAAAATGGCATTTGAGGGAGAAATTCCCCCCGCACCATCCCCTTTAGAAAGTTGAAGATCTTCATGACTGTTACCATTGTTTGTCACCTCTATTTGTATTTCTTTAGCATATAAGAAACGCTGTGATAGGTCATAAAGCAGCTCAGTTTCTATTTATGAATAATAAAGAACAATAATTTGAAGAAACTAACATTAAAATATCACTAAGATACTAATTATTATTTTCAATATTAGCAGTAAAATAATTGATGTGATATATGAGAGTTGTGAGCTTAAAGGAAGTAGAATGTCGCCTAGCATCAGTTTCATGTCATAAATATAGGGAATCAGAGTTTTATGAAAGGATGTTCACATCATGAAATACTATCTCACTTGCACACTGTTCTCTCTGACATAGTTGGGACAGACCACCATTTACTTCATGTTGCTCATTTTTTTCCTGTGGAACATTTATGCAGGTTCTCACTAAAGGTCTGAGGGATAGCTTGAATTATGATTAGGACAACTTATTTTATAGTTCAAAAGAAACAGCCTGATTTTTGCTTTATGAAATTATATGGTTGCTGCCACCTCTAATAAACCTGCAAGTTACACCAAAATTTTGTAGACTTGATGTCCAAGGACAGAGAAAGAATATTGCCTTGAAAAACACTATACTGTAAGATGCAGCCATAGAGATTTCTGTAAAAATACATTTTATGACAAGGTCATCTCATCTTCAAGATATGAATTAGATGGCCGGGGGTGGTGGCGCACGCTTGTAATCCCAGCATTCGGGAGGCTGAGACCAGAGGATCCGGGTTCGCGGCCAGCCCCAGCTACCTAGTGAGGCACTCTGCAACTTAGTGAGACTTGGTTTCAAAATAAAGAATAAAAAATAGGGCTGGGGGTGTAGCTCAGAGGTAGAATGCCCCTGAGTTCAATCCCCAGTACCGCAAAAAAAAAAAAAAAAAAAAAAAAAAAAAAAAGATATGAATTAGATGTTAATTCTGCAATATTATACCCCAATAAAATAATTTAAAAATACAGTGTATACTTTACCAATGCTTGATTTATACAGAAATAAAGAATTTAAGACAGCTGGCTGCTCCAAGCACAAAGCAATACTGCATTTTATTTATTTATTATTTATTTATTTATTTATTTATTTATTTATTTATTTTTTTGTGGTACTGGGGATTGAACTCAGGGGCATTCTACCTCCGAGCTATACCCCCAGCCCTATTTTTTATTCTTTATTTTGAAACCGGGTCTCACTAAGTTGCGGAGTGCCTCACTAGGTAGCTGAGGCTGGCCGCGAACCCGGATCCTCCGGTTTCAGCCTCCCGAATGCTGGGATTACAAGCGTGCGCCACCACACCCGGCTGCAATACTGCATTTTAATAAATCTAGGAGTTCCTATCTTATGAAATAGTAAAAATTCTTGTATTAAGATAGTTGACACTTTCCAAAATAGTATTAGATTTTAAACTCCCAATTTTATGTATTATAGCACATATATATGTAATTATACTCATTTACACAGGATTCAATGTCGTCACGGAATTTCCTTAATAAGAAGGGAGAAAAAAAAAAAAACTAAGATAAGTGAAATTAATGAGTTTAAGTCAGGAGTCATATGTATAAAATCTCATCAACTGACTTTACTATGACCGTTAAGATTAACCAAGAAATCTATCTGGCAAAGTTCTGGACATCACTGGAAAATATAAATAATATAGCAAATCAGCTCATTCATCTGCTCATTTTAACTCCAAGGTAAATACAAACCGTGGATCCAAAGTTATAAACTTCATGAGGAATATGTTCATGTATACACACATGCTAGAGGATATCGAGAAGTATTTGAGTAACCTAGTGAATGGGAAGAAGAGACTGGACTCTTCTGAATACTTCTTTTTGAGTCTTATTGGATAGATTAGAGCAAGGAGGGATTACCAAAGAATACTTATATAATTGTTTAAGTCAATTTATTGTGTTTTGTTCATTTTTGTAACTTAGTTTGGAGCATGCTACATAGGCCATCATAGGTACTCATAGCTATCATGCCAAATAATAAATAGATAATTAAGTACAATAATTTTAGAGAATTAATTCAAATTAGCTAGTCGAAAGCTCTAAATATTATTCTCTGCATCTTATCCTATAGTATAAAATAAATCATTTTATGAAAAAGATCTGTGTGTGTGAAAGTGAGTTTATCTAACAGCTTTTTTTTTTTTTCTTTTTTTTCGGTACTGGAGATGGAACCTAGGGGCATTCTACCTCCGAACTACAATTCCAGCCCTATTTTTTATTTTTTATTTTGAAACAGGGTCTCACTAAGTTGCAGAGTGTCTCACTAAGCAGCTGAACCTCCTGTCTTAGCCTCCCAAATGCTGGGATTACAAGCGTGTGCCACCACACCCGGGAAACAGCTTTTACTTGACTCCACTATAGAAAATACAGGAGCAGTGGCACATGAGCTGTAGACAGCAGGTGGAATGCACAATAGTACACCTGGATTAAGGAGAAAAGGGATGGGTGGAGATACAATTAATCTATTTCAGAAATATAACATCAGCAAAAACGAAAAAGGAAGCAATGGCGGTCATAGCAATGACGAGAGGTGCAGGCTGATAGGTGTTGGAGGTTAATAACACCTGTATGTTGAGGAGCACATTAGGATCCTGCACATAAAGACCAGGACTAGCACAGTAGTGAAACAAAAATGGAAAGCACAAAGATTAAAGAATTCTTGTTTTAGAACTAGTGAATAAGCAAAATGCAATTTCTGAAGTTTATATTTGTCAGAAAATAGCATCAACTATAGCCGGATGTGATGTCACATGCCTGTAAACCAGTGTTTTTGAGGCTGAGACAGGAGGATCACAGGTTGGAGGCCAATGGGCAGAAACTTAAGGAGACCTTGTTTTAAAAATAAAAGGTAAAATAGGACTGGGGTTGTAGGTCAGAGATAGAATGTCCCTAGTTTTGATCCCCAGTGCCACGAGAAAAAGGAAGAAAGCAAGTAAGTAACAAATAGCATCAACTATGCAAGTGTTCTTACACCAAAAAGTTGCAAATCAAACAGTCCAACTAGAGCTAGGTAATGCAACTACAGTAATTTTCTGAAAAATAAGTTTTCTTGTAATTTGGTTCAAATTTTGGAAAGACTTAGGTATTTCAGGACCAAATACCCTGAAAAAGAAACAGAAACGCTCTTAAGATAAAACAGAAGGCAAGCATGTAAAAACAGAGCCCAATTCTCCAAAGCAGTGAAGTGTAGCACAGTTAGTTTCAAAGGATCAAATTCATAAAGCCGCACATCAAAACAGCTGTTAGACAAGGTATTCGGAAAGCATCCCAACAACACCGACACACTCAAATTATTCATAAACTAAACTAAAGAAGGTTCAAACATCAACCTGTCCCTATTCATCTTTTGAAGTGCAAAACAGCCAGGGGAAATGCATTCTTTAAATGGGTGCTCCTAATATGACTTTGTAAAGTAACTTTATGTCCTAAAATGCCAGTATTATGGGTAATAAATATAAAATCAAAGCAGTATATATTTCTTCAGACATGCTGAAACTTTCAACAGCATCCCATATGGATTCCAGAATATGCTTTCCAAAGCTGCAGCAGGAAAAAGGTCCACTTTGAACTTTCTCTTTCAGTAAATTCACAGAAGCTGGTCTAGATTGGAACAATGATCTCCCGTCCTCTGCATAGAATGTTTCCCAAATCCATTCCATGCCAGCATGAAAACACACTGTGTCCTGAGCCCAATCTTTAAATGACATTATTTTTATACAGATTTTGAGTAAAAGATTACTATTCTATGTCTTCAGAAGGAGATATTTCTATGTTCGGTTTATAAAAGTCTAGGAATCCATTCATTACAAACCAATATAGATTCCTGAAGGCAATCACTCTAGCAGCTTAAAACAGGCACCCGGAAAAGCTAGGGGACTTAGAAAAAAGAATTACAAACCTATAGATATTGTGGAATAGTTATAGAAGGGCAAAACTTGTTCATCTTTGCAGGCAAGTTCAACAAGCTTAACAAAGTGAAGCCTCTTGGGATTCCTTAGTGACTCAAAGACATCTGTATAGCTACTCAGTATATGTTTTTAATAATGTTTTCTGTAAAACTTCTCCATACATTAAGAATAGTTTTCCTGTACTTCTTATTCCACTGAATTCCTGGAAGGGGACTACCTCACTTTGGCAAGATTCCATAAAATTAATAACATTGGGAAATGTGCATAAAATGCATTACTGCAGGCTTTATGTTTCAATATGTAAGGTTCTCTTATTTTTTATAATTCTAGAACTCACAAAACTATTTCCATAGGCCTATTTGTGTTAATTGATTGTAGATTTCAAGATAAATTTGTTGATGTTTTAAAATAAGAATTTGAAAAAGGAGATCTTAGAGTTTCTCCTTTGTATAGACAAGTTAGAATTATTTCAGTAATAGAGATCTGAGATGCTATGATCTGCATTAGAAGTGGAAAGACATGGAGAGATTTAAAAAGATTTAATAAATATTAAGAACTAGTAAATTATTGCATGTGGAAGAGAGGAGAAGAAGGTAACCTCAAAGTACTGGGCTTGAGTAATTAAGTGATCACATTAATAATAATGAGGGTAAAAAGAGGAAAGTTAATTTGGGGGTATCATACTATGTTTCCTTTTACAGATACCCAGTTTAGATTACAAATGTAGATGAGGAAAATCAGTATGAATATTTTTCTTTTTGACTCAATCACCGCTACAGTATAAAGAAGGTATGATGTAATAGACTTCCCTGCGACTGACACAGTCTTAAGATCCTCATCATCTATTTGACTCATACGTTATGTTGGGAAAGCTGTTTAACATACCTAAGGTGTTTTCATATCTAGGTTAATGAGGCCATGCCAAATTGCTGAGAGAACAAAATTATAGTATGTATAAAGTACCTAGAAATTAATAAGCCATTGAAAATGTTCATCTAATCCAAACTCTTCCATCTCTTTTTATAGACCTATTAAGTTGATCAAAGTACACACGTTGTGTGTATGTGTGCATACATGTATAAGCTTTGTTGATTTAATAGGACCATAGCTAACAACAATAGGAAAGAAAATAAAATCAGATATAAACATTGTCTTTATGGAGCTCACATTGAATATGGTAGCCATGAATTAAATAATTAAGGAAAATATATCAAATAATGATAGCACTAGAGGAATGTGAGGAAAGAAACATGTGGGATAAGGGTCAGGCGGATTTAAAGAAGATGCAATTTTAAATAGGGTGGCCAGGGCCAATAACTTGACAAGGACTATCTGAGCAACAAAAAGGAGGTGGCGAGCCAAAGGAGTCAGGCCTCTTATGGCTGCAGAGACAACATCAACAAACCAAACAAGCTCTCTCTCTTCAGGAAATTTACATTCCAAGTAGAGAACTGACTTTTCTTCTTAATTCATTCTACTCCAAAGAAAATAAATGTTCCTATTTATGATACAAGAAAAGCCTATTAACCAGAAAAGAGAACTTTAGATCTCAAAAAAAGTACTTATCTAAAATGAATAAAGTACTAGGAATGATTTTTACAGGAAAACATTTGACTGATGAAAGTATGACACGGAAACCCTCGTTTCACTTTGCTTCTTGTTGGTTTGCGTGTTGGTTCCATGGCATCCAGGCTTACATTTGTCAAGCTTCTCAGTGGAAACCAGATGACATTTGGAACAAAACTGATTTTATGAAGATTATTTCCTAGAGTCTAACACCCAGTAAATGTTGTTAGCTTATTCAAACATTGCACAGTTTCCAGAGTAACGTATGTTGCACAAATAAAACAAATCACAGATTTAGGGAGAAGCTAAAGTGTTGTCAACTGGGTTGTAAATGTTTCAACATAATAAACAGTATAGTAGAATAGAAATGACTCCATAGCTGAAGATTTCAGTTAGTGATCAAGGAGAAAAATTCTTGATTTAGATAGGAAAGAAAAAGAAGCCCTGCCTTCAGTTTTAACAATGGAAATGGTCTAAAAGAAATAGCATATATTAGGATTGTCAGTGTGACAGATGGTTGGGCTGTATATAATAAAGTCAAAAGATACTTTGACAGGAAATAGGATGGATCTGGCAGTTCACAAATCAGAATCTTGGTGTGCCCAAATGAGGAAATATAATTGAATGTGTGCTAAGCTGATGCATAGTTAATTTTTCACAGCCCAAGGCAAGAGAATAAATACCTGTCTATGGGAGATGGGCAGGAGAGTAAGCAGACTGATAAAAGAAAGAGACAGACGAGGGATAAAATGAATACAAAGAAAGAAGGGCAACATTCAACACCTGTAAAATATTATTTGCAGTAACTTATTTTAAAAATAAACTGAAACTAACAATTCTAAATGCAAATCTGTTCTTTTGAAAAATACAGGACACAATTTAAATGCTCTTATGCTTTACCTAAAAATGCAGTGTTTCTTTTTTATTTTTTGGTTATCTTTCTTTTTTCTTTTTGTTTTATTTTATTGGTGTATTGTAATCGTACATCATGAAGTTGAGAGTGATAGAGGCATACGCCCACACAGCACTTAGTGAGCCTTCCCTCAGTCCCTCTCCTCTCCCTCCCCATGCACTACAGAGAAACTGATTTTTTTTTTTTTTTTGGTGGTGCTAGGGATTGAACCCAGGGACATTCTCCCTCTGAGCTATACTCCCAGTCCTATTTTTATTTTTTATTTGGAAACAGAGTTTAACTAGGTTGCTGAGGCTAGCTTTGAACCTGTGAACCTCATGTGCCACCACACCTGAGTGAAAAATCTAATTTTATAGCAAGGAAAGAAATACATTTCATTAAACTGTTTCCTAAAACATTCCCAGGAAATAAGTTCTCTTCAAATAAAATTAGCTGCTCTTCTTGACACAGGTATATTGAATTAATTTTTCTGTGGCCATTGACATCAATTGTAGCTACTTTTATTTGAAGATATAATTCTGTGTAAGCAAATTTGAAAAGTGATAAATTTCTTTAGAAAATGAATAAGTTGAATAAAGAATTGACCATTTTCCCTTTAATAAGTGATGGCATTATCTACCTGGTATTATGAGGGCTTCTGTATTGTTATCACAGGGACAATATCTCAATTTTATATTAAAATATTCAAAATATATGTCACTCAAATTCTGAATACTTCTAGGTGATTGTATCTTTAGAGGAAACTCCTTATATCAAAGCACAGAGAGGAAAAAAAATGTAATGGCTCAGTAGTTAAAGATTTCAGGGTGTGATGTGCAGACATCGAGTGCCCTCAGAGGCGCTCACGTGTTAACGTTCATGGTTGATATGGTTCAGTGATGAGGGCTGTAATTTCATCCACAGGTTAAATGCATTGTAAGGGATTTATCTGGGCGGTGGCCAGGGACCATGGGGTGTGGTTGGAGCAGGTGGGCTCCTGGCAGTGAGTTTCTTCCTCCCCTTGCTTGCTCTCTTGCTCTGCTTTTGGCTTCCATGATGTGACAGCAAAGCCTCGCGCTCTTGCTCTCTCTGCTTCTGCCAAGCCCTGAGAACCATGGTCCCTGCCTCACATGGATTGAACTCAAAATCTCTAAGGAAACTGTGAGCAAATAAGGTTTCCTTCCTCTAAATCGTATGGTCAGTCGTTTGGGGATCATAGCAGTGAGAATGCTGAATAAGGCTCAGAGGAAGAAAGGGAAGTCCTAGGAAGTGGATCATCTGGTTTAAGAGCAGTCAGTCTTGGGAAGGGTTGAAGACATGGAGGCAGGCCTTCTGCTCCCAGAGTCCGCACTCTAAACAACTTAGCCATACTGACTCATGAGTGATACCTATGAAATATTCTCTTCCTTCTTACCCTTTCCAGAAATATATGCATTTACAAAATAAAATAATGAGGTTAATTTCAAAATGCTTTCAGGTTAAAATCAAGAGAAGATGCAAGGACTATTATGGTTTCTTTTAAAAGATCAAGGATGTTTGCACCTCTTCTATGTAAAGGATAGAGTACTCGAAGGTATTTTCTGCATATAGCTGAAACTAAAAACAGCACTGCTAGATGCTTTAATGATCTTTATTGCATCATATTTGTGAATATTGTACTACACCATTGCCATCTGTGGTGATTCATAAATCACAGAGCAATAAAGTCTCCTAATAAATCTAAGCTCTCTTCACATTATTGACCCCTTTTATTTGCTGAGGCAAGAACTCGTCCATATGTTGAGGCAGCATCTGCGATCCATGTATCATTATCCTTTATGTCTAATATCATTTTCTATAAATCAATATCCTTCTTCCTTGAAGATGGCCCTGCAGAATGAGTTGCTATGTGCTTGTCTGAGCTGAAAAGCAGGATGCATGGCACAGCTTGACATGTGCTGTTACGCCCAGAAATTTGTAGGTGAAGGTTGGGGGCCTTTCACAGAGTTTGTGACTGCTTCACCCCAGTACCTCCATAACCCTGCTGAGTTGAGTCCGCAGTTTTCTCCCAATCTCTGCCCTGTGTCCAGTGGTTTTGTGACTGAGATTGTCATCAACCCCAACCCTGTCCTGCTGCTTGACAATTTCCTTCACTGTGACCTTACTGTGGTTCCTCTTCTATCAGCCCCATCTGCTAACACATTCATCATGAAGAATTTATTTGGCACTCATATTGCCTCATAGTGTTTTTGTTGTTTTGGTTATTTTTAAATGTTTCATACAGAGGATTCTGCTGCAGTGAGAACATATTAAGGGCTGATTTGACAGCACATTTGAAGAGTGAAATCAGGTATTTACTAGTTTTCAGACCATCCAGGTTGCAGCTCCTGCAGGAAACTACCTGCACATTGTGTTCTACTTCTTTTGCCTGCCAGGCTCTCAAAGCAGGTACAGTTTTGACACTTTCTGTTGTCTGCTCACTAGCACAGACAGGGGATATTGCATTGCTATGGGGGAAAAAAAAAAGAATTTGGATAATTTTCTATCTTCAGTCTCCATTGCAGATTTTTAATTTTAAGCAAAATCCCCTGGTACACATGGCAATAGGTCTGTCTTAATATTTTTCAGATTCTCAGTATAGTATATATTTCATGTAATATCATTTTTAAAATTTATTTTAATTTTTTAAGCCTATCCTAGTCCAGCATGCTAATGCTGAACTATACTCCCAGGACTTTTTATTTTGAACAGGACTTCACTACATTGCTCAGACTGATTTTAAACCTGTGATTCTCCTGTCTCAGCCTCCCGTGTAGATGGCATTATAGATGTGTACCACCACGTTTAACCGATGTGGTATCACTAGATCACCAAAGTCCATGTGCTGCTCAAAAATCACAAAATCTATACTCCTATTTTAAATAAACCTTAGTTTTTAATCTTACAATCGTATTTATTGTGAAACTTTGTGAGTGAACACAAAACATTGATGATGAATGACTAAATACAATGTTTAGAAGTATGCAAGAATAATTTCACAATAACATTCTAGATGGTACTGTATATATCATTTTTGTGTGTGTGTGTATGTGGTATTGGGGATTGAACCCAGGGACATTCTGCCTCTGAAATATATTCCCAGCCCTACATATATTTTTTGAAACAGGGTCTTACTAAAGTGTAGAGGGCCTTGTTAAGTTGCTAAGGCTAGCCTCAAACCTGGGATCCTTCTGTCTTAACCTCCCAAGCACTGGGATTACAGGTGTCCACCACCATTCCCAAATTATGTATATCATTTGACATATACTTAAAGCATGAAACCATTTTATTCAGATTAAATGAGTATAATTTGTGAATCAGTAAAGTTTCAAGATATAAACAAATAGCTCACTAATAATGCAAAAAATAAACCACTTTTAATTAAAATAATTTGTAAGAGTGGCTTCAAGTTTTGCTAGAGAAATGACTGAGAAAATAATTACAAAATCCTTTTGAGCACATCAATTAAGCTGACTCTATTAAAAATAATTTGAACATACTCAAGCAATTTTACAAAGAAAGAATCTTGACACAAATAAAAACAAAAACAAAACAATACAAAATCTCAAGATGCAAAGACATATGTTTATTGCATATAATAAATTTAAAGAGTAAAAGAGCACCAAATGCCTCTTCCCTCTAATCTTCTATTCCTTGTAATAGGAAAGGAAAATCTTACATTTAAGATCTTCCTTAAGATGAATGTGGCTTGTAATAGATGAGAAATGAAGAGTTTCCTTTGTATTGTGATTTTAGTGATAGGAAGTACTCATCTGCAATTATATCCAAGTGGAAAGTCGTTTGGTAGAAATGGGTAATCAAGCAATGTTTGAATAAACAAGTAACAGTGCAGGCATTCCACTCAAAAAAAGGGTTAAAGATACTGTGTCATTTTCCTGGGTTTCTCCCGGTCCAACCACTCCTATCTCTCAGAACAGGGCTGAATCCTCAAAAGTTTTGTTTATCATTGTATTTTCTCTTCAGTCTCACTGAAGCAATGATTTAAATCCTTACCAGTTCAATTGGTTTTTATTCTTGGAGAGACAAAGAACATTTAAAATAAGAATAAAAAAATCTTTATGCACTAATACAATTATGAATATAATATTAAATCTGAGTTATCCATTCATACAGAGCTATTTCTAAAAGTATTATAGTCATCGTGAATTTTTATCTCCTTTTCTTAATTTGAAAACAACCCTATCAATATCCTGTAAGGAATTTTTCATTAAACTGATAAGAATAATAAGCAATTTTATTATTTGTAAAAATTATGTTTTAATTTTTGATATTTTATTACTGTTATTAGAGCACATTCCAAGGCTTTTTTTTAAAATACACTTTTATTAGCACATTGTAGTCTCATGTCATAATGTAGTTCCAAGTGACAGAGACGCACAGGCACACAGCACTTGGCGAGCTTTCCCCTGGCTTCCTTCTAACCCCCTCCCCTTCCCAGTACATGACATTGAGATTGGTATCGATAATTTCACATGTATGCATAATACCAATGGAAGTGTTTTCTAGTTAGTTTCCCCCCCCCCTCCTATAGACCATTCCTCTAAAGTCCCACTTGTATCCAAATTTCTCCCTAGCTTCCATATAGGAGAGAAAACTTTGACCCTTCACTTTCTGTGACTGGCTTATCTCACTTAACATAATGTCCTCCAGGTCCATCTGCAAGTGACACAATTTTTTCTTCTTTATTGCTCAGTAGAATTCCATTGTGTGTATATCTCAAAATTTGTTACACAGTCATCTATTTTAAAATATGTTTTAGTAAGACTTACATGCCCTCTCTTATCGAGTCTTATCTGAATTACTATTCCCTTAACATTAACTATTCATACCCTTCTATATATTAAGAAAATTACACATTTTGCCAATTTTAAGGTTTCTCAGGTTTCACTGAGAAATTTGGGAAGAGTAGCTTCCCCTTGTCTTATCCACTTCATGCACCATCACTGCCAGCCTCTATTGGCACCCACACACAAGCAAACACACACATTTTTTTAACCACAAGCAATCTGAATGTTGCTTTCACCAATTCACTAGACCTATTTTACATTACCAATATACTTCTGATTGCAACAGCAGTGATGATTCCTCTTTTTTAAACCTTTCTCTTCTGAGTTTAAAGCCCATTGCAATCTCTTGGTTTCTTAAGCCTTTTTTCCTTTTAATTTTCACTACATAGCATTGTCTTGGATTCCATTTGACCGCTTCCATTTTCCTTTTTGCTAGACTCTTGTATCAGCATACAAAATATCTGTATTTACTAAGAGTTTTTTTTTGGCATATGTCTTCTCCCATTATATTTTCTTCAGGAAGAAAATATTATCAAGTAGTTCTCCATCAATTCTTTGCAAATGACTTTCAAGACTGCATCTTTCTCTATGACCTCCACTCTCCAGACTGCCTATATGGATTTTCAGCTACCACCTAGATACCACAGCCTGATATATTAGCAGCACCTTAGATTTCACCTGCCAAGAAGAAACTTTTAAATTGCCTTATTTCAATAATAATAATGATGGCATCTTTGGCACTCTCTCTTTGCATGGACTAAGTGGTAAAATTTTTCCTGCCCTATGTTCTTTTACAGAATCATTAATCTTCACTAAAATTTTATTTCATGACTCTCCCTCCAAATATTTATGTATTTCTTCTCTTGATATCAGTTATAACCTATTTCTGATCATGTCTACACTTTATCTCCAAACTAACATGAATTAAAAATATTTTTAACTTCTTTGTATATCTAAGGGATATGATGAATATCTCAGCACACCAAACACTGAAGTCACATGCTCTTCTGAGTCTTACTTCACAACAGCTGCATCCACCAAGACCTCCAGCACAGAATAGGCTGAAGTCCTCATTCATTCCACCTCCTCCTTTACATCCATTTAATACCCTTGACTCATTGATTTTGCCTGCAGTGACTGCTTTAATCAGTTTCTTCCTTTTTTCCTCTTCCATTTCTGCACTGTATAATTTCCTGAGAGCCATCCTCACAAAATCGTAGAACATGAAATTAATCATGTCACTCTTCTTCTGGTATATCTACGTGGCCCTCCAATGCCTACACACTTTAAAACGTTTGTTGTGATGCAAGGTAAACCAAATTATTTTAAATTATTTCTTTTGTATATGTTATAGGTTCAAAACACTTCTTATCTTTCCACATACGGCATGATTTGACAGTTTTCCAGAATTCTCCTCCATTATTCTGTTCCTTCTTTACAGGCTGCCTTTTGTATTCTCTGCCAGACAACATACAACTGCTCCTCCAGGGACCAATTCAAACTCACCTCTCTTTTGCAAGCCTTGCTGTATATGCTCTTTCTCTAGATATTCAAATTATTTAAATGTTATGGTGTTATGATGAATGTTTATTAACAATTTACATGCCTACTTGTAAATGAGCTTCTGGAGGGCAAAGAGTACCTAATTCATCTTCAATTCCCAATATTTCACACATTGCCTATCACTGGCACTCATAAATATTTATTGAATCAAGTAAAATTCTCTAGTCTTTTAAATATGCAAACATAGTCTGTCTTATTGAAATTAAAATGGCTTAAAACTTAGTAGTTAATATAAATAGATAGCATATAACTATACTATTTAAGTTCTGTCATGTCACATTTTACCAAAATGCTCAAGTACAAAAGGAAGATATCTGGGTTATAAATGCCATTACAAAGAATACTTTCATCTTGTGATAAATATAAGAGTACATCTCTGACTAATTCAACCACAGCAAATTCCTTTTATAAAATTTAATCTTGTAACCCTATTCAATGAAGATAATGGCTGTTTCACATGAGTGATAGTGATGTATTGAGATTTAAAGAAGGGTGTGGAAGGAAACACAGCAGAAAGCAGATATAATACTTAAAATATAATTCCTTTGAAATGAAAACAAAATATATGAGAGGGCTCCATGGAAGCATAATGTTCTATTTCAGGCTTTCCAAACAGATTTATAAATGAAACATTTCATAAACAATGAATAATGTGCACTTAAAGAACTTCACACAGAGGAAAATTTCAACTGAGTATGCATAATTTGCACTATAGTCATCTTATTTTCTAGCAAAAGCAATGAATCCTGTTGACAAATGGCAAGCAAAGGCAAGGCAAAGGGATACATACGGATGTTACTGACCTCTCCAGAAGTATGTGGAGGTAAGAAACTAGTTGTGATATTGTCTATGCATAATTTTTAACTAGCAGTCAATTCATTTATTTGTTTTGTGTATGGTCCTAAGGCATGAACTCAGGGGCAATCTACTTCAAGATACAGCCCTAGCCCCCTTTTTTTTTTTGAAACAGGGTTACTGAGGGCCTTGTTAAGTTGCTAAGGCTGACCTCAAACCTGCAATCCTTGTCTCAGCCTCTCAAGTA
Organism: Graphiurus murinus; assembly: GCA_004027655.1. NCBI lineage: Eukaryota > Metazoa > Chordata > Mammalia > Rodentia > Gliridae > Graphiurus > Graphiurus murinus. Next base: position 4,165 of record PVLC010019905.1, on the reverse strand, counting down.
TTGGGATTATAGACATGTGCCACCATGCCCAGCTCTGGCAGTCAATTTAAATAAATAATTTGAAACTTGTTTTCATTAAGGTATTGATATACAGTTTAAAAGATCACTTCACTCATAAAACTGAAGAATTACTACTCAATATTCCAAGTTTAATCTTAGGGAATCACATATATTTTCATTTCATGACTGTACGTTTTTAAAAGACACCATTTTCTTCACATTTATCAGTGATAAAAGCATGAAATTCTGGGACCTTCTAAATCTTTCAATTTGCTTTGTTTATTTTCATACACATTAACCTAGAGGGTTCCATGGTTCTTTATGAACTTTGAAGCCCCTGTATTGATGTGCTACCACCTCATAGCAGCCAGGTCATAAGGGAGCACAGGTTACTGAAACTACTTTCTCTCTCTCTCATATATAATAACTATGTAAATTGGCTACAATTTATATAAATTGTAGCCAATTTACATAGTTATTTCTGAAACTGAAGTACAAAAAAATTCTCATTGGCCTCAATGAGGTGAATGAGCTTAGAGATATCCATTTTAATAATATAGCTGAAAGTAAAAGTGAGCCTTGCTTTTATGTTTATGAAGATTCCTTGATTTTTACACCAATGCCATCCTAGCCCACAGTCTCATCTCATGATGTTTAGACAATGAGCTAATCCTAGAGCACACCATGAATTTAATGTTTCTTGACTCAAAGGTGGTAACATATTGTAAGATAGCTCAAAGGAATATGAAAGTTATTTGAAAAGTGCCCAGTAAAGACGTTATCCAGAACCTGACTGTCATGTTGACTGTTAGCTATGTCATCACTTCCGAATTGATTTGAAGATGGGATTGAAACTATTACCAGAGCTGACTAGTATTTTAAATGCCAAGTAAGGTTAGTTATGTAACTACATGTGCACTATTCCGTTTCTATCATCTTCCATGGGAGAAATGTGTTTCCCTGGCCAATCGATATTAGACCTAATTATATGACTTGTTTTGTTCTGGCATGAGAGTGGGAGTGGTGTGAGCAGAACTTAGGATGTGCTCTGTATGATCTAACTTGGCTTGTTGCACTTTATTTATATGAAGAATATACTCAGATGTTTCCAGAGTTAAAGAGGATGAGAAACAAGTGAATTTCACAACTAGGAAATAAGACCAACTGAGCAGAATCTGAATTAGCTGAACTTCAGTCAGTCCATCCATGAGTAAGAAATAGAGGCTTATTGTTACATGCCAGTGAGAGTTGATATATTTTATCCAATGCAACTATGGATACAAATTACTAACACACCAAAAAAAGAAAAGCATTTCATCAAAACACAAAGAGCATGAAGATTTTAAATATTCCAATATTGTGAGACTATTGGTTTAAGCAAGTGAAACAGTTGAGAATAGAAGTGAGCTTTGTTTTGTTTTCAAAATAAAGATACTAGTAACTGAAGATTTTATGAGGTAGAGCACCTAGAGAAAAGATAAAGTAGAAAATATAGATAAATATAAGGAATTTTATTAGTGAAAAAGAGAAAAATAAGGCTGCTGCTAGAAGGAATGTTAGGAAAGAAAGAAAATTTTATTTTTTAAAGGAAGAAAGGATCTAAATATATTTACAATTAGAAGAGAAATACCAGTGAAGTAGAATTAAAATGCAAGTCAGGGAACTATTGACAGATTCTAAACAAATCTCCAGCCGTGAGTGACATTCAGCATGCAGTGAAAGATAGGAAACAAATTCTTCCTCTGAGACAGAAGGAAAGAGAAGTCTAAAAATATGAAGAAGGTGTGACCACACAGATTGTTTGCAATGAGAAGATGGTCAAGGTCCTGTTTATGCGAAATAACTTATATTGGTCATAATCCTAAGAAATGCTTTAAAAACTTGAAATGAATTAAGTGAACTTGGGGAGTTATTTTATTTTAAGTTCTTCCATATCTGGCTACCCCCTTTATTCTGTGTGTGTGTGTTTGTATGTGTGTGTGTGTGTGTGTGTGTGTGTGTGTGTGTGTGTGCGCATGGGTAAGATACTGGGGACTGAACCCAGGAGCATACTACCTCTGAACTACATCCTGAGCCCTATTTTATTTTTTTATGTTACAGAGGACATTTCTCTGTTGCTAAGGCTGCCCCCAAATCTGTAATCCTCCTGTCTCGGCCTCCCAAAAACTAAGATTATAGACTTGTGCCACCACATCTGGCTCACCTTTTATTCTTATATGTTACTGTGAGTATCTATCATTTCTCTGAATTAAATCATTTCACATCACACCAGTAGCCAGGTAGCATAGTTCACTTTCTTTAGTAGAGTGTGTTAGATCATGATTTAGCAAATATTCACCCTTGCTCTCCTTGTCCTCCTTAGGAGGAATGTAATTTCCCATCATATTACATAATGAACTTTTTTGTCTAAGCTTTTAAAATATTATCCCATACATCTCAATTTTCATCTCATTTCATTTCCTTAAATGTGCCAAAAACATGCATTGGAAAAAGACAGCCTCTCGACAAGTGGTGTTGAAAGCAAGATATTCATATGTAAAAAAATAAAATTAAACCCCTATCTTTCACCTTGAACAAAAGTTAACTCCAGATGGATCCAAAGACCTAGAAATTAGACTAAAAACATTGTAATTACAAGAAAAAAAAAAAGAAACATAGGAGCAGCTTTCCAACATAGAGGTGCTAGTAGAGAATGCCTCAATAAGATTCTTAAAACTCAGAAAATAAAACTGTTAATTAATACACTGAATGATCAGCAAAGAAAGCAATCAAGATTCTGAAAAGAGAGTCTATAGAATGGGCGAAAAATTTTGACATCTTCTCCTCTGATAAAGGACTAATATATCTAGAATATATAAAGAACTAAAAAAACTTAACACTAAACACAGAAACCAATAAAAAAATGAGCAACTGAACTGAATAGACATCTCAATAGAAGAAATACAAATGCCTAATAAATATATTAAAAATCATTAGTGATCAGAGAAATGCAAATTAAATTACACTGAGATTCCATCTAACTCCAGTTAGAATGGCAAGCATCTGTCGGGAAACCGCCCTTGCCCCTTCATCCACAATCGCCCCTCACCCTGGGAAATGCCCACCGACGGATCTGGGAAAGGGAAGACTGCGCCACGCCCACATCCCAAATGAGCCATGACTGGGACAGAGTATCCAGAGCTCTTCCTTGAGACCCAATCCTCATAGTGATGACGGAATGGCGCCAATCAGGAGCCTGATCACGCGCTGTCCATGCACAAGGAAGTGTAAGCATTCAATCAGCTCATCGTTAAACAAATTAAGTCTCAGCCCTCCCCTCCTCTCAGCACCATCTGCTGTGCCTTGTGGTGGTGGGCGTGGCCACCCCCTTTGTTTCCCCCACAAACATTGAGAATACAAACAATACTAATGCTGTTGAGGATGTGGAGAAACATACACTTTATATCCTGTTGGGTGGAATTCCAAATTAGGGCAGCCACTCTGGACATAAGTGTGGAGGTTCCTCAGAGGACTGGGAATGAAACTACCTTATGATCCAGCTATACACTCCTGGGTATCTTTCTGAAGGAATTGAAATCAGAATATTATAGTGATACATGCATAACCATATTTATAGATGTCCAATTCACAATAGCCAGGTTATGAAACTAGCTTAGGGGACCACCAACAGATGAATGGATTACACATAGTAGAATTCTACTTAACAATAAAGAAGAACAGAATTATGGTATTTGCAGGAAAATGATGGATCTAGAGAATAGTATGCTAAGAGATTAACCAGTCACAGAGTTAAGGATCAGATGTTTTTTCTCTTATGTAGAAGTTGGGAAGAAATTGGGATATAAGAGGACTTGCGAAGGAGAAGACAATTTGTAAAGGAGAAACTCCAGTGGAGCACTGGAAGGGGCTAGGGCAGTGTGGTTGGGGGGAAGGGGACTTGGTGAAGGAAACACTTCGGTTGACACCATGTACATATATGAAAGTATCAGTGCTGGTCATGGAATTGATATCAAGTCCAGGAAAGAAGAAGGAGTGTGGAGGGACCTGGGGGGAGCTCACCAAGTGCTGGGTGTGAGTACGTCCTTATCACTCTGAACTTCTTTATGATGTGAGATTGCAGTGCATCAATAAAAGTATATTTAAAAAAGAATACAAGCAATAATAA
>PVLC010019904.1:0-31435 GCA_004027655.1 Graphiurus murinus | reverse complement strand
TTTTTTTTTTAATAAATGAAACACAAGTTTAAAATAAATCAAAATGTTTTGCCAATGGAAACATACTGAATCTCACAGGCCTTTTTTAGCCTCTGAATTACAAATCACAAGTCATCAGGAATACAAATTAGAACATGAGAAATCTAGGAATGAAATACATCAATTGTACATAATTGTAAACATTAGAGGAAAAAAAATAAAGCTGGGACTAAATAGAGTTTAATATACTGAACCAGGAATCCTTGGTCTATATAAAAAACTTGGATGATCTGATCCAAATATGAAGTATCAAATATTCAGAGTTAACATGAATATTTATAATGTAGTGTAGACAAATAATAGATTGAACTTTAGAAGATCTCATCAGATTTGTAATGGGAACGTCAGAAAGCAAGAATCCCAGAACATTTTTATCAGACAGCTGAGTCTTATGAATATAATTTTGTCTTTATAAATAAATAAAGACATAATTCCTGAAACAGGACATTTGTGGTGTTTGGAAGTAAAGAAGACCAAATTAGTAGAGCTCTGAAAGGATTCCTAGTTCACTATAGGATGTCAATTCTATTTCACATTTTTTATTTTCCAGTATTTAATTTCCTCTAAAAAGAATATTCTATAACCTTTTAGTCAATTGGAATATCCAGGATGATTCACAACATATATACATACCCAAACAACCTTTTTATACGTGGGATAAGGAAGTATGTTAAAGTTAGATGTAGAATGGGCCCTTGAAGAGCTCATAAATTGGTATTGGGTGTTGATATAATTGAGTCAGAAGGGTAGTAATCACTGGGGTGGACAAATTCATTGTAATGGATTTATCTGGGTGATGGCCTAGGTTTGTAGGGTGTGGTTGGAGAGAGTGGGATCCTGGGACTGGGGCCTTAGGGATTATATACGGTTCCTTCTTCCCTCATTCTTTCTTGCTTCTGACCTTTGTGATGAGAGAACAAAGCCTTATGCTCTCCCTCTCTCCTCTTCCTGCCTCCACCATGCCCTGAGGTTCACAGTTTGGGGCCTCACAGAGACTGAAACTCAATATCTCCAAAGAAAATGGTGAGATAATAAACCTTCCTTCCTCTAAGTTACATAGTCAAGTCTTTTGGATTATACCTGTGAAAATGCTGATTAATACAAGGGGAAAGTACCAATCATGCACATACAAAATCCCATTGAGTATCAAAAAGAAGCCATGCATTTTTCTAGGTACAACATAGACTGTAAAGGCAAATTTTCTGATTTTGTTTAATCATACACCAATTGTTTTGATAGAAAAAATAAACAATTTTATCATTACATAATGAATACTATATTAAAAGTGCTATAAGATCACTTATCTAGGAAGGCTTAATTTAATCTGCATTTGATTTTTTTTTTAATTCTAGAGATTAAGCATGTTCCAAATATGCAAGATACATAAAATTTCCCAGAAATCCCAAGAGCTATCTCAACCATAATTGTGCTACCAAAATATCCCCCAGTTTGGTATATTTCTGAGAAAAAATAAGATCAGGCTGTCTTACTATTGCACTGGCTGCTAAGAATTTGTGTTTACCAATATGGATCATATGTAGGAGTGTAGAAAGTGAATAAGGAGGAGATAATATTATGTCACAGTTTTTCTAAGGATAAAATGAGCCAGTTTGTCTGCAAACAATTTTAAATACATTATAATGTAAAATATTATTTTTAATGTTTACAATTAAGCATCCTACAAAATTTCTTTGGAAAATTTAAGGGAGTACAGATGAGTACTACTAAATAATGTAATACTTCTAAAATTACTTAACATGATTCAGACGTTCTCCCTGATATTTTTCCTTAGCTCTTCTTCTTAGGACTTACAAAGGAAATGATATATACTAATTTATTCATGTATTATCTCACTCTGGGCCAAAATTCTAGCCAAAAGTAAAACTTCTAAAGACTTTGAGTATTTGACTTGATTAACTTAACCACATTGGATTACAGCACTATGATACTGGTAAATGGCAAAACTACTATTTTTACCAAATATATTCACAAATATTCTATGCCATAAATGCATATATATTCTGATTTTCCACAACATTCAATCAAAGATTTTATTGTTTTTCTCTTCTTTAAATGGACCAAATGCAATATGATAATCCTGACTTTAAATATGTTATTAGCCTTGACAGTTATAAAATATCTCTGTGCTCTTATGTCAAGTAGAAGTCCAAGTTTTTCCTGGTTTTATACATTTCAACAAGAAATAGTGTTAGAATAAAATTGCATTGAAAAGGTGTAATTTATTATACTCTTGCCGGACATTAATGATGTGCTTGCAAGTAATAGCACTTTTATTCATGGCAGATGAAGATACCAGGCTGAGATTACTAGTGGAAGGAAAACATGATAAAATGGCCTATTTCAGAAAAAAAAACCCACCTAAATTAGAAGTCCTTTGAATGATATATAAGGCTAGTAGTATAATGGTATAATCTTCAATTTCTTTCCTCTTAGCAGTTATAAGATTCAGTTACTGAAAGAGCCTTGATAAGATTTGGAAATTTTAGAGTTGTTGACTTATCAGAGAACCACAGCTTATCATGTAAATGTAATGCATGCAAATTTGTAAAGATAAGAGACAGGCAATTTTATAATCTTACTGAAAGAAACACTTGCTAGGTGAGATGAGAGGACCCTGAAACTGGATACTATTTATTGACTAATAGTGGATATAGAGAGTACAACTAAACTTTCCATGGAAATGAAGCAAATAAATGGAAACTGAAGATTTTCTCATCATGTATAAAGGAAATATCTTTTCAGTTACAAGGGATAATACTCTAGTAGCGTTGATAAAAAGAAGAAAGAATAAATAAGCATATGTCATATAATTTTGAACCTTTTCTGCCAGGGAGAAAGTTTTAAATAAATTAGTCATGCAGAATTGAAACCATGCAACTTGCCCTCCATTGAATATTGTCCCTGCCAGGTACTCTTACATACGTCTCTTAAACTGGCATCTTTCAATTCAGCAATCTTCATCTCCATTTTTACAGCTGAATTCTCACTTTATACATTGTTATTAAGATGAGCTGTTCTAGCACTGAAATATAGAATTTCATACTTCTCTTGATACTTTCATACTTCTCAGATATAACCTTTCATATCTGTTTCACTATTTTTATTCTCATATATTATTATATGTTCACCCCATTCTTTAATTTTTTTTCTTTTTTCGTTCATGTGTTTATTTTCCTTTCTTTACTAGCAAACTATTGGTCTTGGGAATCACATTAACCAGTGTTTTTTGGTCTTAACTATGCAGACTAACTGCTTCCCACCACTCCCTTCATGTGCATCACTAAAAGACTAATCTTCAAATTTATTATTCTTTGTCTGCCTTTTTAATGGTATTCCAAAGAGTTAGCATTGTTCTTTTGGTTCCAAATCTGGTTCTAAAATTTATTATCACTATTTTATTGAGAAAGTACAATCATCTGTTATGGAACTAACAACTGCCTTCAGATGTTGAATTGCTTTATATCTTTGTTCACCTATCTCTGACTTATTAGGCAGGAGGATGATCTTCCTTCCTTTTCAAGGTCATAGCCTCAGATGTCTCTCCAGAAATATGAGTCTGTATATCACCAGCTTACTTGATATCTCCATTTGATGTATGATTTTTCTGTCACTGTGACCAAAATACTTGACAAGAACAACATAGAGGAGGAAAGGTTTATTTGGTTTCATAGTTTCAGAGCTTCAGTCTATGGACAACTGACTCCAAGGAAGAAATATCATGGTGGCAAGGGATGGCAGAGAAAGCTACATAACTCTTGGCAAATGAGGTGGAGAGAGAGAAAGAAAGTCACAGAGAGAGAGAGAGAGAGAGAGAGAGAGAGAGAGAGAGAGGAGCCAGAGACAGATATAGTTTCCAATGCCATACCCACAGTGACCTACTTCCTCTAGTCATGTCCTACCTGTCTACAGTATCAGCTGGTAAATACATTCAAGTTATTAATACAACAATGGGTTGCTGTATTGGATTGTAATATGAATATAACGAAAATGTAAAGCACTGGTAAGATCAGAAGCCTTGTTATTTAATTATTTTTACCTCTGAACATTTTTGCATTGCCAATACATAAACTTTTCCAGGCGAGGGTATTCCTTATCCAAACTATAACAGATATTAAGAGACTTCTCCAACTTATCATCTTTAGGATTGAAGTCCTGATATGCCACATCCCAAATGTCTTCAACCTATAGTTTTATCATTCTCATTAACACCAGTGATGTCTATTCATTAGTCCAGATTTTAAAAAAATGGTATCATCCTTGACTTCTCTCTTTTAATCCTAACCAGTTTTAATTTTGCAAGAAATCTTATTTTACCTACAAAATGTACCCAAAGATGAAAATAATACAGTGTTAAAGGTAATGTCATGATTTTGATTACTGAAATCTAGTTCCATAAGAAAATGATTTTGATTTTTGGGAAAATAAAGGGAAGTATTTAGTCACAGTGTCATGGTGTCTGCAGATTATTCCCAAGTTATTCAGGAAAAAAGTCTTTGTACATGCATATAGATCAGTATAGATATATATAGAGAGAAAGTTAAGGAAAAAGAAAACATATGTTGTAATATTTTAACATTTTGAGAATTTAGGTGAAAATATATAGCAATGTTTGTATCCATTTTAGAAATTTTTGGCAAGTCTGAGATTATTTCAAAATACAAACCTGAGGATATAGCTCATTGGCAGGGTACTTGATTAGCATTAGCAAGGCCTAGGTGTGATTGTCAGCACCATAAGCACAATAAGAAAAAATAATTTAATCAAATAAAGAGAAATATATGTGCATAAAAAATCAATATTTTCTCATTCTATCTAATGATACCCCCTTAAATATGAGCCATCAGTATTCTCACCCCAGTTATCCTAGTAGGGTTTTTTGTTGTTGTTGTTGCCAGTTTTCTTAGATCTACATATCTTCCCACAATTCCTACTTTTATCATCAGAGGTACTATTGCAAATATTTTATGATGAGCAATATCCTTTTATTTTATTGTTTTATTTTGAGACAGGTTGTCACTAATTTGCCCAGGCTGGTTTCACATGTGCTATTTTCCTGCCTCTGCCTCTCCAAGCCAGTGAATTTACGGACATTTTCCATACTTCTCAGCCATGGTTTTATTATTTTTTAGTATTAGATCTCTGAATGGTATACTAAAGAGAAATTTTAAAAACAGGTCTGCAACTTAAATATGTGACCTATGATTGACATGAGAGACTATGGCATTCTAACATACAAATAGCATCTGAAGCAATGAATGAATGAGTTGATATGGGGATCAGAATAAATTGGAGGTCATAAAGGCAAGTGCATATGCTAATTGTTCAGGTAGTGAAAACAAATAAAGCTTTCCAGATGTAAATGTTGTAAGGAAAATTTGGAACTGGAGGTCACATACTCCATTTAATGGAGCCAACTAGTCTTTACAAGTAAGGAATTGCAAGATGATCCAATTTTGAAGGAAAATTGAAGACCTATATTCTTATGTTAAGTATCATCTGCATATTTGATAATTCTTTTAGCAGCAATGTATAAAGCAAAAATCAAACTTTTGTCATGATATTTGCATTATAGAACTGATGAGAGATTGAAAAGTGTACCATGCTTAGAAATTTCATATGAATTAATGATGAGCTCTAGAAGTCTTGGTCCTGTGAATGATTTGTTCGTAGCATCTCCAAAATAACTGCTGAACATCAGCTTAGATCCACTTGTATACTAATTTTAGTACCTACTTAAGATTTTCTCCACTGCTTTTCCTCAATTTACATATGTCTTTTCCAGATGATAAAAAGTCATGCATCCTGTCACTACTATATATAAGGGGATCTCCCTCCAAGAAGAGTGGAAAATTAGTGCTTGACAAATAAATATATTCCCCACAGGAGAAAAGGAAGCTTTATTTCAATACACTATGTGTCAAAATGTCCAGTTCTGGTTCATAGCAAATATTTTTCAGCAACACGTAAGAATAGTTATATATATATAATATATGATATACATATAGATAGATCTATATATACTTATGTAGATAATACATATGTAGAAATATATACATATTTTACTTTCTATATATATGTATTTATTTATTTCGTTATATATTTCTCTTTCAATATATACATGTGGAGAGAGAGGAGAGAGCTTTAAACAGATAAATATAAAAACAAAAAAATTCTAGAGTGAATAGTCTTCAATTAGAATAATGTTTCCCCCAGAGTTTGGATAATGATATCTGATCAGTAAGGCCAAGATAATTTTTTTCAATTGAAAGGAATAGACATAAATTCATTTGCAGAAATGAATTATGATATTAGACTAAAATGTGTCCATTGAAATTAGAGACATGGAGGTTATGGTTAGAGTTATAGGGATAAAAATAGAATGAACTAAGGTAAAAATAATTTAATAAAATTATTGAAAAATGAATACAGACAAGTGTTTAAAATATTTAGTTGTAAAGTGGAATAAGAGGTAAAGGCAAAGGTTGAATGCTGTGTGTGCATCCTCTATTCCATCAGATGGAAATGATTTGGACAAAAATAAAATAGTTATATAGAAAGGGACAGATTAATCATGTAGAAATAAGGTGACAAACATTAAATCGAAAGGTATGCACAGAAATGACCAAAAGTATACGAGAGGGATTAGAATGAGATAGAAGAATCAGTGCCTCTTTTGGGGTAATAAGTGGTCAAGGAGAAAATTTAAGACAATATTTTGTCAACTGCTGATAGATAGCTAAAGATGTTCCTTTCCACAAATGGGCAATATGAAATATAAGGAATTATCACTTCCTTGGAGTTAGGGGATGCTAGTTAAATCCAAGTTTCAAAGAGATTAAAGAACATTTAATTAGTGAAATAGTATGAATGTTCTTTTCAAAATTTAAGTCAATGCTGTACTGGCTATCAACAAAAGTCCAAGATGTTGTTCAGGATTATGATTTTCCTCATCTCTCTCTCTTTAAATTAATGTCTCCTTGGTTTTTAAATTCTTTCAACACCATCAATCAAACATCTCTCAAATCAACCTGTTTTCCATACTATATATCATGATATTCATCCACGGTGTGTCTCACCTGGGCTTTGAGCAATATTCTGCTAAGTAAAATCACTCTCCATCCCATTACTTCTGCAATCACTTTCTCATAATGTGCTCATTGGTCTGGTGAAAAACTTAGCTGATTGTCTATATGATAAAGTAGAAAACTACCAGCTTGAGCAAAGTCTATTGCATCTTGGTTTCAAACAATTAAATTTCTTTTCTGATCATCTGCATACTTAATATCTTCAAACTGAGGCTCTTGAGATTGCTGTAAATGGCATCAAGATGTACATTTGTTTGTTGGCTTGTTTCAGTTTTACAAAATTTATCTTTTTTGTATTTTTAGTGAATATCCATTTTAAAGACCTTACTAAAACAACTTTTCTTCTAAACATATTTTCTTCTTTTATTTTTTAAAATTCCCAAGATTTTTTCCATTACACTTTAAAATAATCTTAACAAATTTTTCATACCCTACTAAATGTTACTTAAAATGTCCATCCATCCATTACATCCACTCTAATGTGTGCTAGCTTAGTGGACAATTTCTATAGAATGAATATTTTATTTTTCCACAAATATTTTGTTACTTATTTTTATTTTATGAAGTATGTACTTCTATAATTTTGATTTTTAAAAATTTCATTAGCAAGAAGTATAACTCAGCCTTACCATATTCATAATCCTCAGAACAAAGAAAGATTCATTTATATTGGTATTTTTTTTAAGTTTTTCTGAAAAGTTGATGCCTGGGTATAGAGATGGATTGATATCCATTGCAGGTCAGCCTATGGCCTGTGAATATACAGTTTTCTTGCAAATGTTTTTTTTACCCAAGATGTTTAGATATTTGAACAGCCCTAGGGTATATTTATACAGGCAGAATAATTTTTCCTAAAATCCCATTCAGAGATATATTTACAGACCTTGAGAATCATGTAGAAAAGTGTCAGTGTCAGCAGTGGGATTAGCTGCCAAGTACAGTTTGGAAATTTTTAAAATGGAGCTAAAGTTTCTGAGTGCAGGGGAAAATGTTTTCCCATTTCCATCTCCTTATAGTTAGTTCTTATAAAAGAAATACTAGTAAAGATGTACATAAAATAACTGCAAAATAAAATAGATGATAGATGATGATAGAAAGATGATAGGTGATGATGATAGAAATTAAAAATCAATATAAATTATTTACTTTTATCTGTTTCAGAATTTAAAAATAACATTCTATAGTTTAGTATTTATTGTAAATACAATAAAAGTCATGTTTATTTGATTAATTCACAGACTATCCATCACTGTGTCTTTGTTATTTAGGGTCAACATATAATCAATCTTACTGATAGTAGAACTAAAGAGTAGAAATCATATTAATATCCAGTATTTACTCAAACATATATTCCTTCATTAAAACTTTTCCTTTGATATATGGTAGCCAATTGATAAATTCATGAAATTATGTAATGGCAGTTAAAGTCAGGATATAACTTCACATTTAGTGTGACTGCCCTCTTATAATCCTGTTTTTTGACACTTACTCTTTGATATAATCTAGTCCAAATGCAACTACCTCTTCAAATTCTCTCAAGTGATAAAAAGTCCTCTGTTCATTTTCAGGCACAAGAATAACTGGTCTTTAACTAAAATGTCCAGAGCAATGTAGTGACTAAACTCAAAGCATTATTTCCAAGTTAAATCCTCTCCCCTTGTCCTGATCCAGCCTGGTGCTAGCCAGTTCTTTTGGAAGGAAAAGGAGTGGGGCCATTTTCCTCTCTGTTAATTTCCCTAATCCTCCTTCCTCATTAAGTAGTTTGTTTCTGGTAATCACAGAGTTAAAAGAAAATAGCAAAGCAGAAGTGGAAAGGTGCCAAAAGGTTCTCCTTTCCTGCCACTGATGTAATTAGGCTTTGTTATGTCTGCTCTTGACACTTTTCTAGCTAACACACCTTTAACCTGGCAGGTAACAAAAGCAAGCTCTTTCATTGGGGCTTATTTGCGAGTTCTTCAGAGAAACTTACTGGGGATCTTTGATTAGACTTCCTTTGACATGTGCAATATATTTTCTTCCTGGAGATCACTTACAATTCTTCCAACCTTGAGAAAATTGGCATTCTGACCACCTTGTTATGATTATGTTTTAGTAGTTGATGAGCATCCCCTTTCTAAGAAATATCATGGCAAACATTTGAGATTTTCATGGGTTTCTATTCTCTGCTATATGTTATATATTTGGCAAACAAAACAAACCATCAACCAGCAAGAGTAGAACAAAGGAGAAGACTTATGTATCTGTTCCTCTGTAGCTAACGAATAGGTAAGCCAGTAAAGAGATCCACAATGCACAATTAAATATGGGGAACCTTGCTCCAAAAGAAATAAAACGGCTCTGTTAAAGGTACACTTTTTTAAAAAAATCCTTTCTTCATCAATAATCGCTCTCTCTCTCTCTCTCTCTCTTTTTTTTTTTTCTTAAGCTCCCTCAGGTACAAGAATACTTCCTGCAGATACTCACAAGCACTTAGAGGCCTTACACAAAACTCAAAACTGATTCCACTGACTGCTGGGTTTTCTCTTTAAACTACTAGAAAACTGCAGGGTGCTCTGGCTGGAGATAAATTTGCCACACACCTACTCATGGAAGACAAGCAACCACCAAGAGATTGTAATCTCTGTGCCAAGCCACAATAGGGTGTGAACCAGAAAGGATGAAAAGTTTTCAAGTTACTACATGAGCATGTTTTGGCACTGACAGCACAGAGCACTTATCAACAGCATGCTCCATCTCAGGATGCCATAAGATCTATGAACCAAATCCTGAATATGTCCAGGTCTCTACATAGGGAAGACAACAGTGGCAGACCACAGGAGTTGCTGTGTTAAGGCCACCTGGAAGCCACTCTGGGTGTAATGAGAATGGAAGCTGTGTAGAAATGGGAAGTGGAAGAATCATTGGTACCTGAGGAGGAGGAGGAGGAAGAAACTGGCTGCTTAGACCCCAATTTAGGGAGTCTTAAGAAATAGGGCCACCTGTGAAGTTTCAAAGTCACATTGACATATAGACTTTATTTAATAATACAGATTCAAAAACCAAAATAATTAAGAGTCAAAATGTTGATCACAGAGTATTTATTTATTTATTTATTTATTTATTTATTTATTCATTCATTGGCGCATTGTAATCATACATCTTAGTGAGTTACCAGCTGGTAGAGGCATACATGCACACGGCACTCATTTAACCCTTCCCCAATTCCCACTCCATTCCGTCCTCCTTCCCTCTTTCTCATATTTTGATATGTTTGTGAATGTACATCACTATCACAGAGTATTTTTTTTCCAAGTTCAAGTCTCTCCTGAATGTGGGACCCTGTGAGGTTATATGAGTCATCTTTGATGGAGGCCTGTTTCTTCCTCTCACTTCCTCTCTCTTTTTCTCCTTTTTCCCTATTTCTCCCTCTTGCTCTTTTATATTCTCTTGCTTTCTCTCACTTATTTCTGTCTCAATTTCTTTTAATGCTTTAAGATGAGTCTCTTGTCTTTATATTCCCTAAATGGATATGAATTCTAAACCCACACAACCATTACAAGGTTTATACATTTGCCTCTGTAACAGGTGTTCCTATCTTAATAGACTTGAGGGAAGAAAGAAATTGGGGCAGTATTCACCATTCTTTCTCCATGAGAATGGAGTATGGAAGAAGATAGAGATTGGGTTCACAATACATACACAAATGTCTCCAAAAATATTTATACTTTTTATTTCGAAATTGCTCTTCTAATTATAGGTGAGTGGTGTATAATCTAATTACTATGCCTATTAAATATACATATTTAGTAAAAATCTGTAAAAGTAATCCATTAGCTTATGTTGCAATGTGTAAGAGGAATTAGCATCTATTCTCCTGGAGTAGAATCAGACCAAATGAATATCCAGCTAAAGGTGGACATGATGTGTATTAGACAAACATAAAATTAAATAAAGATGGGTATATCCTATATGTTATATAACCACGGGCTAAATTATGCCATTGAAATGAAATCTTGTATGGACCAACCATAAAGTTTGCAGACACACTCTTGAAAATTCAAATACTTATTTTAGGATATAATCAGAAAAACTACCAAACATACATATTTGCCCAATTAACCTTAAAATACCCCCCAAAATGTTAATGGCTAAATTAACTTGGAGAAACTTTTTAGGATATATATTTTATTCCATTGATGTTTCTAATTCAAAATTACTGGATACTTGCTTAGTTTTAAATTACATTGCTCTCGTATGCACTCCCTAATATGTGGAAGCTAGGAGAAAGTGGGTCATAAGAGGGACTCTAGACAAAGGAGAAACCTTAAATGAGAAAAGAAGGTGACTTAACTGAAGGTAATGGGGGAAGAAAGTGGGGACAGCCTCATGCACATGATGTACTTTCACGAACATATCAAAGTCAGTCACTAAACTGAACATAAGAAAAAGGGAGTGGGGAGGGAAGGGCAGGAATTGGGGAAGGGTTAAATTAGAGATGTTTGCATGTATGTCTCTACCAGCTTGCATAGCATAGATATATGATTACAATGCACCAATAAACAAATAAATATTTAAAAAATTTAAAAAATAAAAAAGCAAAAATTTAGAAAAAAGGCTAACTTGACAAAAACAGTGAAAATGCAAAGCAACCCCGTCCCCAGGTCCTTGCACCAGTTTGGCTGTTCCATGCCCCAGCCACAAAGCTGGGGAAAAAAGCATTGTGCTTGGTATGGCATTGTGCATACACTGACTGTTCAATAAGCACTGTTCATTTACAGATAAGATCTGTGGTCTCGGATCAGATCTAAAACATTACATGTTTGGCAAATAAATAAATAACATTGCTTTAATTTATCTTTTATAAATATATTTCTATATTTATGCATTCTAACTTGCATAATAAGATTCATTGTAGCATATTTATACATGCATATAATATAATTTAGTTAATTACATTTCCTGGTACTTCTCTATTCCTTTCTTTCTCCCTCTCAACTGTTTGATTTTTTTTTCCTCCATACTTGTCTCTCTTCTATTTTCAGGAAATGATTAGACATGCTAAACATTTCAGTAACTTCATATAATATATGCATCTAGTCTTCTGACTTACATTTTTATATACCTCTTTATTTCTTCTTCAAAATAAAATTCATCTACTTTTAGTAATTCACCTGTTTTTTTATCTCTAAAATCTCCATTGTCTTCTCTTTATGTTCATCCTATACTATTTCCTTACATAGGAACTCCCAAAGGTCTCAGTATCCAAACTATTATTATAATTCAAGAAGTCATTGGATCCACTAATCACTGTATTTATTTTTATGGTGATTTTAAAAATATTTAATGCTATCCAGGCATGGTGGCGCATACCTATAATCCCAATACTTGAGATGCTGAGACAGAAGGATCATAGGTTTGAGACCAGTGTGTGTTAATTTAGCAAGAATCTGTTTTAAAAAAAAAAGTCTGGGGGTGTAGCTCAGTGGTAGAATACTTGTGGGTTCAATTCTCAGTATGAAACACACACACACACACAAAAAAAGAAAAGAAAACAACTTAATCCTATAAAATATTATCTCTTTAATGGTAAATGCCATATGTGATTATTCTGTTATTCTGTGGAGGTAGAAAGGGAATTGAGTTAAGGATTATAAAAGATAGAATAGTAGTAAATATATTAATTAATAAATGATCAAATAAATCCATAACTTAAGGAGTTTTACATGGGGCATGTGGATAATGTGGCATAAAATAGGATGGAGATTATATAGCCTAGTTCCCCAAAGCAAAATAAATTATCAGAAAAGTTTAAAAATAATTATTCTGTTCTCACTTTTCAAAAAGCTGGAGGAATAAAATAATGTAATCACTTAAGTTTTTTCTTATTCATGAGACTTTTAAAAACATGAAAGTTCAAGTAAAGTGCATGATTGTTTTTTTATATGTTGGTTTTATAAATGTGTCTTTGGATATAAGGATCCCTTCTTGAGCATTCCTTTACCTGGCATAGATTACAATTGCAAGAACAATAAGCAGAAAAGATCAGCCAAGCACTTTGTATCAGACTAGAACCATAGTACCTGATATGAGTGATGAGTAAATTTGCAGGAGAAATGTTGTACCAAGGGAAATATAGATAAAGTAAGTAAAATACATTCATGAGATATAATAATAAATGGAAATCATAAAAACATTGCTCTTGTGAAGATTATTTTAGTCTCTAAGCACCTGTATAAATGTTTAAACATTATATGAATTAGTGCAGTACTTTGTAAAACTCCTCTGAAGCTGAGTAGATGGCTTTCTTCCTTGCTTAAATCTCATGCATACTATATATTAGATGCTCAAGAAATGTATGCTGAATAACAAGGTCATTTTTTTTTCAGAAAATGAAATATTGACTATGTTAGTCAACTAAGTATTTTAAGTTTATACTTAGGAATGACATAAAATAATATGTAACTTTTATTATGCATAATAAAACCTTAACATAAACAAAGCTCTACACTGTGTTTATGATTGCCTGAAAAGTTTTCATGGATCAAAGATCATGCATCTTAACCTGCAGATAAGATGGGTTTAACAGGTTAAAGAAACTACTTATTTCAGAGGTTTTTCTGATACAAAATTGTACTAAAAAATTTTCACAAACTGGAGACTTACTTTCTCTATGTCTTAAAATAGGCCAAATTACAAAAACAAAGATTAGAGATTGTTCTAAATAATGAGATTTCGGGCTCATATAAACCAGAATGCAACATATAGTATAATGCACAGAAAATATAGTAAAATGGTAAACATGGCAACTACATAGAACTATTAAAGGCAACTATTAAAGGGGAGTATAAATCTCTGTAGATCGTTGTCATTGTTGTCTTATTTTTATTTATTTATTTATTTATTTATTTATTTATTTATTTATTTATTTATTTATTTATTTTGTAGTGCTGGGGATTGAGCCCAAGGACATTGTAACGCTGACCTACATCCTCAGCCCTATTTTATTTTTTGTTTTGAAACAGCATCTCAATAAGTTGAAGGAGGCCTCACCAAGTTGCTGAGCCTGGTTGCAAACCTGTGATCCTCCTGTCTCAGCCTCCCAAGTACTGATATTACAAGTAGGCGCCAGCATGCTCGGACATCGCTGTTCTAATTAAGCAGTATCAAGAAGGAATAGCCAAAATGAAACTACAGAAATGTAATTTAGTAAAAATTTGCCCTTACTATGTGAACTTAAAATGGACCTTGCCATAATTATATTAAAGTGTCTTAACTCAAGAATAAATTATATTGGTACATATTATTTTAACTTGTATGTGATTGTTTTAAATTGTATGAGGAAAACGTATGGAACATAGACATATACAAATAATTTGGAGTTATACAGAATACTTGTTTAAATAGTATTTGGGCCAATTATATAGAAAATAAAGAAAGTAATTCATAATGGCAAACATCATATGCTAATGAAACTTAGGTGCATACTTTTATCAAAGAAAAGAAGTGAATGCTTACAATAGTCTAATGTAAGTAGGATTTTATTACAACGTTAATAACTACAAAGGTGTAATTTAAAAGGGAGCCACAGAGATGTCCTAATAACTCGGGGATGGGATGGTAATGATACTATTGGCAAGCTATTACCATCCTTAGGCCTAATGGAGAAGGGGAAGGATTCTATCACATCAGAAAGCCAGTTATTACAGCATATCAAATACATGTCAGAGAAAAGAGAGAAAAGAATCAATGGATAGGGACAATAGTCTAGAGATCAGTGCTGTTTTGGTCAAAAATTAAAGTCAGAAGGCTTAAAGCAACTTCCTCGAAAGGTAGATAAGGGAATGAGTATTCTAACCTCATGTACTCCCTCCCTGTGATCTCCTAAGGAAGGTTTCCATGGTCTCAACCTAACTGGAATACAGAGCTACAGAACATCATTGATGAATAATAGAGGTCAACTTCCTGGGCCATAGAGTGAGGTGAAGGAGAGTTGCAGGGGAACATCGAAATGCAGGAGAGAGAATGAGCAGCCATGCTGAGGTTAATCATTTACCTAATCTTTATATGGTTAATTTCATAAGATGTGCTTAGCTGTTACTAATAATTCATTTTATTTGAATCAATTTGTATTGTTTTCTTCATAAATTTCCATGTTAATATATTGGAATGAGCGGAGTGTGGTGTAATATCAGTACTTGGGAGGCTGAAACAAGAGGATTGCAGATTCAAAGCCAGTCTTAGCAACTTAGGCTCTCAGTAACTTAGCTAGACCTTGTTTCAAAACAAAAAATAAGAAGGCCTAGGAGTGTAGCTCAAAAAATATACTATATCTGATGCCGGGCATGGTATTGCAGGCTTGTAATCTCAGTACTTGGGAGACTGAGACCAGAGGATCCCAATTCGCTGTCAACCTGAACTACTTAGTGAGGCCCTTCACAACTTAGTGAGACCCTGTTTCAAAATAAAGAATAAAAACCAGGACTACGGGTGTAGCTCAGAGGTAGAATACCCCTGGGTTCAATTTCCAATACCACACACACAAAAAAAAATGTCTCTGGGTTAATCCCCAGCATCATGAAATATATATAAACATACACACACACACACACACACACACACAAACATATATATTCCTATATATTACATATGCTATATTCTCATATATTATGCATATACAATATATCACATATTACATTATGCCATATATAATATATGTTATATATTCCTATGTATATATTGGAATGAGAACTGCATTGAAGATAGAGGTGCTCCTCTTGTGGTACCAGGAAACTGTACTCCTACTAAAAAGTTATGTCCTATGTCACATTTTATTATCTGGAAATAACTTTGTTTTGAGTTCCCTGGAAGATGACTCTGAGGCTAGCATTTGAAGACACATGTTTTATTAACACAGGGAGTCCAGAGAAGAAGCTAGGAAGATTGTTAAGAGTAGAGCAGAGAAGGAGACACCATTCTGGATAGAAATGTTTATGAAATCAATAATTAAGTTTGTTAATTGAATAAACAGTTGTAGGAGAAAGTTGAATATTTGTTGATTATGCAAACCTATTTCTAAAGACGTTCACTATCACAACATGCTCAGAGACCACTGATATATAGGATTCCATTACCTTCAGAGAAAGTGTTTCATTGTTTTAAGTGAAAGAAAAGGAAAAGATGAAGAATTTTAAGGTCATCATTCATTACTAAGTAATCATTGTCTTCTCTTTTCAGGGTCTGGTCTCATTTGTTGCTTAGCATACTATACACATACAAACCTCTCTCACTCAATATTTCTAAATTTGGTACTGTGAACTGGGGAACCACATAACATGTTGCATTTAAAGAGGAATTTAAGAATTCCTTATGACTCCAGGTTCTTTTGTTCCACCAGAATAAGTGTTCTGAAAAGAATGTCTCAAAGCTTGAACATGGAATGATCAAATGCAAAATATCAGGCATGAGACATTGGATTAAGAAGGTTAACAACATTTTTGTTTTTACCTCTTCCCTATTAATGGGGTTAGAATAAGGTCTTCATTTATAGATATAGTTTAAATT
The DNA here is from genome assembly GCA_004027655.1 of Graphiurus murinus. NCBI lineage: Eukaryota > Metazoa > Chordata > Mammalia > Rodentia > Gliridae > Graphiurus > Graphiurus murinus. The sequence goes on along the minus strand of PVLC010019904.1, from coordinate 14,750 downwards.
TTTTTTTACTATTTTAAATGTTTTTATACTTTTATTGGTGCATCATAGTCTCACATCATAATGTAGTTCTTAGTGATGGTGACCAATGTCAATCTCTATACTCTGTATGAGGAAGGGGGTAGTGAGGAGAGAAACAGGGAAAGCCCACTAAGTGCTATATACATATATGTCACTATCACTATTTTACAATATAATATAATAGAATTTGGAAGTTTTGGAAAACAAAAAAATACATACAAATTAGCTTAAATTTTATTTCATTGATGGATCTTCCATAAATATTCCCTTCACACACACACATAGGGTATGCACAGACATATACAATAAATACACCTATTAAAAACTCATATGTATAGACTTATGTGTTTATATGGAGTTATACATATATTTTGACCATGATATATTAGAAATTTTTATAGTCATTCTCATTCATTTAATATGAAATAACAATAACAATACTCTTATTAAAACTAATTTTATTTTTTTGTAACAACATAGCAGGCCAAATATAAGGCTTAGTTTTTATTATTAATACAGGATAAATTCTTGAACTACATAAGTCTACCAAAATAATTACATTTTTAAGGAGTACCAGCACTTTCTTTTCAGAAATTTTATATCCTAGCTAACAGTTATTCAATCGCAATCTTCCAGCACTAAATATCACGTTTTCTTTTTTAAACAATATTTCTCAATATTACATATGCAGAAAAAGTGACACATCACCTTACAAATATGCAAATATTATATTTCTTGACTATTTAAATACATATTTTTTCAATTTGAAGCAAATATGTTTCTTCTTTTAAGTCCTTTGATTCTTTTCAAATTGGCATATTAGTATTTTCCCTTTTCTTTTTTTTTTTTTTTTTTTTTTGCGGTACTGGGGATTGAACTCAGGGGCATTCTACCTCCGAGCTACACCCCCAGCCCTATTTTTTATTCTTTATTTTGAAACCGAGTCTCACTAAGTTGCGGAGTGCCTCACTAGGTAGCTCAGGCTGGCCGCGAACCCGGATCCTCCGGTCTCAGCCTCCCGAATGCTGGGATTACAAGCGTGCGCCACCACGCCCGGCAGTATTTTCCCTTTTCTTTAGTCATTTCCTTTCATTTAATCATGAAATATTGAGTAATTTCCTTTCATTTAATAATGTTTTAAGCCTATGTTTGCAATGATAATTACAAGTATATTTTACACATATCCTACAAGGTGATTCTTTATAAATACTGTAAGTAATATAAAAATATTTGGTAGTAGTCAAGAAGTTTATAAAATATCTACATATAGTATCTAGAATTGCCAGATTTTGCTCTGATATCTAGCAGTTAGTTCAACAGTCACTTATAATCCATTTTCACTTGAACTTTGTATGTTATGAATCTGTGTTTAGCTCTACTTCAGGAGCTTGTCCTAAGCCCACTTAATTTTACTCCACATGTATCTGCCTCCTTTTTTCTTGAAAAGCCCGAAGGATAGTCAGGGTCAGACCAATTAAACTAAATGTTACCATGGAACTAGCAAGAGGTTAGAAAGTTTATTTGGTTTGTTGATGACAAAATAGATTGTTTTTTCTTTTAATGAATACAAGTAATGGCAAGTACTTTAATGAATCTATATCCTACCCTGAAAAGCCAGGCGAGTTGCCTTAGGGAGGTCAATTATTTTTTATGTCTTTTTAGTGTTCATTTTATGGGTTTATATGGCCGAATTAATTAGCACCAGGACTATGTAGGAAAGCAGCATGAAAATAGGCTGTTTTACCTAATGTGAGTGAGCATGACATAAAATAATTAAAATGTAGTCATTTTATGAATGTATTCAAAAGTTATTTTATCTATTTTTAAAGAAGCTATAGCTACATAGCACAAGCTATCATTAATATACATAACTGAACCATAATATGTCATCTACATTTATCAAATATTCAAATTTTTTTCTTCTGTTTCTTTTCTATTTGTAGTTGTATATGGATATTTACTCATTTTATATCTCACATAGAGTAGATAATATAAACTTACGAGTCTTTAATATGAATATAAGCTAAGGCTAATATATGTGTATATGCTTTTGCATATTAGCATACTATTTAAAATCCATCAGCTATGTGATTGATACACATCACAGAATCACAAGAATTCAGGGAGAGATAAAGTTAGACATATAGTGTAGGCCACACCTTTGAAAATTAAAGATTTTATATCTATAGAATAAATCCTATGAACTATTTGCTCTATTTTATAAGCAAATAGTAATTTGCATCCAGTAGCCATTTCTGCCACAAATAATATTATTTGCAAGCATTTCAAGAAATTCTTGCTGAGTACCTCACAGAACTATTAGGAAGACTGAAAACTATGTCAGCCATTAAGCAGTTTTAAAAAAAAATAAAAGTGCTCCAACCCTGACTTTAATGACCAGTCCAAACATACTGGAATACATTGGCCAATACCAACATTTCCTATAATAATGTTCCCAAATTATTTCTGTTAATTGATCTATTTCTTTGTTCTTGCTATTTCTCAACTTGTGAAAAACAGTGATACTTATCTCTTACCTTTATTTGCCAGCAGCCCCTGAACCTGTATTGGCATCATGAAACTGTCAGATTCTGGGTCACATGCTTTCATCCTATTTGATTTGGAGGCTGTGAAATGAAGCAACTCACATTGCAAACCTCTGTAGTGGGTGATAGTGTTCTCTCTGTCACTAAACACTTACAACAGAGAGACTGTCTATAACATCAAAAGTTCAGACTTCCATTAAAACATCCATGTGTCAGCAGACACTGTGTTCAGAACTTTGCAGGATACATCTGATTTTCTGTTCTGCATGTGAGAACATGGGGAAGGAGAGGAGTCAGGCAAGCAGCCAACAATCACAGGCTAACAACTAACACCATCAATAGTAAAAACCAAGGTTTCCTAAAGGTTTAGTTATAAAATGTCTCTTTAGCTATGATGATCTTAAGTAGCAAAGACATACATTAAGTGGTATGGTACATATAATTTTACCTAATAAAATTTAATATATGTCAAAATTATCCAGGTTTTATTGAACTTCAAATCATTTCTGCACACAAAACATTACAATACATGTGCAGGAATTTGCAGGATAGCATTGAGAATAGTGGGACTCACCATATAGTTTATAGTGACTAAGAGTAGTAAGAAGCCCTGCATGGTGGTGCACTCTTGTAATTCCAGCATTTGGGAGGCTGAGATTGGAGGATCTGGGTTCGAGGCCAGCCTCAGCTACCTAGTGAGGCACTCCGCAACTTAGTGAGACCCGGTTTCAAAATAAAGAATAAAAAATAGGGCTAGGGGTATAACTTGGAGATAGAATACCCCTGAGTTAAATCCCTAGAACTGCAAAAAGAAAAGAAAAAAAAAAAAAAAAGAGTAGTAAGAAAGCATGTTTCCTTAATTAGACATAGCAGTAGAGTTATCTTTTAAAGAAAACCACACATTTATTTTATTACTAATAGAAAAGCTTTATACTTTCACTACTACATTCTTATATAAGAAATGACCTAAGTTAAAGATACTAATTCATTCCTCGCCTAAAGTATTGCTCAATGTCTTAAAGGCAGGATATGAAGAAGCACATTTATTTAAAAAATTATGAAATTTATAAGAACAGTGTGATTAATATTCTGCTTATCTTTTAATGATAACATATTAGATCTGCAAATATAAAATGAAAATGAAATATAATGCAATGTTGTCCTTTAAAATAATGCAGTGTTTCTAATGGTAAACAAGCCATTGGTCTGTGTTTCACTGAAACTATTCTGTGTGACTACATAATCTCCCCTCCCCTTATTATCAGGAGCAGTGCAAGAGAGTATTCAGGAGATAGAAAGCTAAAATCTATGGTAAAGGTAATGATCTCTGAAAATTTTCCCTAATGAGTAATTTGTGGCTCAGTGGATTTCAAGAGATTATTGGTTTTGGAAATGGATTCTATCAACTAAGGAGATAATGAAAATCATTAGGGCTGAATAAAATAAAACAGCAAATTTGTAATGCACACAAGCATTCTGTAAGTTTCCACTTCTCACACGAGTTGGAAACCTTGTTTAAAAACACAATTATGGAAAATTTTCTATGTAGGCCAATGCATTTCTGTGTAGTACAGTGTATATTCATTAATATAAAAGATTAATATTCTTTTGAATATCACTTTTAATAATAAATTTCAAAAGCCCGAAAATTAGTGTGTTGTTATATATTACAAAATAACAAGGCTTCTCCATCTAATTAATACTAAAGAACCAATTAATTTTCAAATGGATTATACTAAAAAACTTACACCTGGTGCTTTTTTATCATATAGTTAATATTCAAGTAGTTTCTAGCATAATTTTTGGATAGCTTGTCTAATGTCTAAACCAATTATTCCTTAACCTTTATATCTTTCTTCATTTTATCAGTTTTGGCATCAGTTGTATTTTCAGGATTCAGATTAATGCCTTTTATACAGCATCTAATAAGTATTTTTATTATTGAGTGAAATATGCTTTATAATTTTCCTAAGAACAACTATTGTCATAGAAATGAGCAAAATAAACACAAAAGCAGTAAAATCTTTCAGAAATAAAATTATATCTGTGTCTGCAATGAGAAAAAAATGAGATATTATTTACCTTGTAACTAAGTTGATATTATTTAGAAATGAAATGGCATTTTGAGCAAAGTAAAGAAGTGGTCAGCCACATCATGTGGATTCTATACCACTCTTCCTAAAAGTGACCCTAGTAAGTTCCAGATTCCTTTTTTCTGTGTGTTTTGTACTGGGGATTGGATTCCCAGAGACAGTCTACCTCTTAGCTATCTGTGATCCTCCTGTCTTGTGTCTTGTCTTTCCCAAACACTGGGATTACAAGCATGCTCCACTGAACCTGACTCCATATTCCTTTTAATTCATATCATAATCCAAAGGAGATGAGTAACTATCGTGAAAGTTATAAACTTGGCTGTGTCCATATGCCTGAAAATCAAGTGAGGTAACATACGGGGTACAAATATATCAGTGCTTAATGTGTAAATAATTACAAAAAAAAAAAAAAAAATAGAAAACTTCCTAAATCCTAAATTTGAATTAAAACAATACATCAAACAACAGATAATATGTGAAAATTTTATCAGATATTTGCTATTTGCAAAGTGGTATGTCAAATACCAGGCTTTATATATGACTCTTCCAAATCCGTATACCATATATTTGTGAAAATAGTGCAGACTTTCAAAAAATATCCCACTTGTGCTAAGTATTGACCGTGTGCTTTAATCTGGATCTACCTAAATATATTTAACACTGCTATAAAATCCTTAAAAGGTTGTGCAGATCTTTAATAGATCTTCATTTCGCCCCTGCAAAATTGCTAAATAGACTATGCACATCAAAGGTAGTTCAACTTCTTAAACATTCACACTAAATTCATCTATTTTTAATTCTGTTAAAGAAAACATTGGCAATATTTTTCCAAGTACATTGACTTACTTGATAACACAAAATATTTCCAGTGAATTCTTTTCATTGTTTCACCTATGTGGTCATCTACATCAGCAAATGTATTATTGAAACAAGAATTTATTGATAAACACAATATCTTTTCTAACTCAAAACAATTAGAGATACAGGTGAAATGCAAACAAAGAAAAACAACAACAACAAAACAGATTTAATCTTAGAATAATCTGTTGGAGTAGAGGAGAGGATTCTGCATCTTCAGGATGGTCTCAAATTTTCTCAATTGCAAAACATGTCTCTTTTCTGCTGACTCTATTATTTTTCCTTTTGGATATATGTACATATTTTCTTGCTAGTCTCCTCTTCTTGTCCAGCAATTGATATGCACAGCATTATTCTAGTGAGAAACAATTGACATCTCCATTCATTTTCTATTCATATAAATAACTGCAGTAGTCTCAGGAGAGGAGAAACTAATAACGGTTTAGTTTCTCTTTTTCTTAAGGTTTACTTGAAAATTGTATTCTGCCTTCCTATTGTTACCAAATGTTGTCACTACACTGTAATTGTGCATGAAACCAGTGATAAACATTCATGAGACACAAAGATTAGTTTGTCTATAATAATAGAAATATATAAATACCATGTCAAGTAGGTACTATATGATAAGGACTTGAAATTTCTCTTACTCTAATTAAGAAACCCATATTAGAGCAACTGTAGTCATATATAAAGCTTATCATTAGTTTTTATAAAATCTATATTTTTTTCCATTTTAGCTTTGTTGTCAACTCATGTGATAAAAATGCACATATAAAATGGCCTATAATTATTGAAACTGATATGTTTTACTAAATCTCTAATTTTCTAAATGAGTAGGATTGACCACTTGTATGTGTTGCATTAGTCAGTTTTACATTACTATTATGAAAATTGAGGTAACTAACTTATAAGGAGAAAAATAATATTTAGTACTTGGTAGTTCAAGTTTAAGAACCAGCTGCCTCAGTGAGGTTTGATCCCACACACCTGTAATCACAGTACTTGATAAGCTGAGACAGGACGACCACAGGTTCAAAGTCAGCCTCAGCAACTTAGACCCTACACAACTTAGTGAGATACTGTTTCAAAATAAAAGAATAAAGTAGGGCTGAGAGTATACATCAGAGGTAGAATGCCCCTGGGTTCAATCCTCAGTAACACACACACACACACACACACACACACACACACACACACACACACACAAACATGAACCAGTGGCTCCATTGTTTTGGCCTTTGGTGGGGTTGCTGAATGGCAATGGTGGAGAATTAGTGACAGCACTACCTGCTCATGTCAGAAGAGACAGACTGGAGTCCCACAGTCAAGACACAACCCCAATGACCTAAACACTTTCCATAAGGATTCTAAGGGTCCACAGAAACTCCCAATAGCTCCATCCTGGGTAAAAAGTGTTTAACACATAGTTTCGTGGGGGACACGATCTGAATCCAAACCATGACATTTGCAAAGTTCAAATACAATATTTAAGAAAATAATAGGTCATATGGTAGGTTCAGTCCCATTCGTCTGAGGGTCCTCCATACTGTTTTCCACAGTGGTTGCACAAGTTTGCAATCCCACCGACAATGTATTAGGGTTCCCACTTCTCCACGCCCTCGCCAGCAGGTGTTGTTGTTTGTGTTTTTTATGATTGCCATTCTGATTGGGGTTAGGTGAAATCTCAGGGTAGTTTTGATTTGCATCTCCCTGATTGCCAATGATGTGGAACATTTCCTCATACATTTATTGGCCATTTGTATTTCTTCTTTTGTGAAGTGTCTATTTAGATCCTTTGCCCATTTTTTGATTGGGTTATTTGCTTTCTTAACTGCAATTTCTGAGTTCTTTGTATATCCTAGATATTACCACTACTGGGTATCTACCCAAAAGAATGGAAACCAAACTATCAGACCAATGCATGTGTATCTATGTTTATAGCTGCACAGTTTACAATTGCCAAACTATGGAAGCAGCCAAGATGTCCATCAACAGATGGATAGATTACAAAACTATGGGATATGTATACAATGGAATTTTACTCAGCCATAAAGAAGAACAAAATCATGCTATTTGCAGGGAAATGGATGCAACTGGAAAACATTATGTTAAGTGAGATTAGCCAGTCACAAAGCGTAAAGAAGCATATGTTCTCCCTAATATGCAGATGCTAGGGAGAAGATAAGGCATAGGAGGGTCTCCAGATGAAAAGGAGAGACCCTCGCTAAGCAAAGAAGTTGATTAAATTGAAGGGGATGTACGGGGAGGGGGGACACCCTAAGGCACATGATGTACTTTCACAACTATATCAAGGTCACTCACTGAACTGAACCTGAGAGGGAGGAGGGCGAGGGAGCGGGATGGGAATTGGGGAAAGGGTCAAATGAGAATTGTGTGCAAATATGTCATTAACAATTTGTACCTAACAAAGATGTATGCTTACAATGCAAGAATTACTACAATTAAAAAAAGAAAATAATAGGATCTTAATTTTCTCCATATTTTAGTCTATTTCTTTAACCTAGTGTAATAGAGAAATAAATGCATAAAATTTAAATCTGCTTTGTATTTTAATTTGGCAACTATTCCTGTAGCATATAATACAAATTTAACTTCCATTCAGAAAAATCCATTTAACTTGAATATAAATATTTCTTATAGATTATAGTTAACAATGATATATTTCAAGAGAAAAAATTCTTTAGATTCAAAGGAGTATTTCAATTACTTAAGAATAATGTTGTTATTACTTTCAGGGATTCAAAATTTGATGAAATATTCTGTTGCCTTTTTCAAATAAAATTGGGTTAAAATCCATTGAGGAAATTTCATAAACTAGACAAGTGAATAAATCTCACAAAATAGTAACACTCACTGTCAAGAGTAAGGAATTCTCATATATCAAGCACTGCTTTGTTGTTTGTCCCTTTGCTTTTTAAATTCAATAAAATAATAATTTTAATTTTCTCAATCAATGATATATATAAATGTTATCTTTAGATATATAGAAATATTTTAAATAACATAGAAAAATATTAATTTTACATAAAATAATATAAAGCAGAAAAAAAGATGGTAGTATGAGAAAGTACAAATTATCATTATATAAGCTATAGACTTATTGGAATATGTCCTGTTGTGAAGAAATAGTACCATAAAAATCTTCCTGTATTTTCTAACTGATTGAGGATCATGAATAAAACATGTAAAGTTGTTTCTTACTATATTTTTAAATAAAGACCCCAGTCATTGACTTAGAAAATTAGCTATGGCCTTATATGATCACAACTCACAAACATTTTGATGACTGTGAGGAAATGAAAAAAATTAAACAATGAGAACCTACAACATATTAAATGTCATGTTGTATGATGTCATAAGAAATGTTAGTTTAATTTTGAAAAGGAAATCATATTATAAAGTGGTTAAGATTTTTTCTCAGCTTCCCACAATTTATTAATTGTGTGTATGCAGGTGAGCTAAAAACACTCAAATTTCTATAATAAATTAGGTAGTTTTTTTTTTTGCATGTGTGTGTGTGTGTTGTTATATATAACTAAACTCAAGTTTAGATTCATAGATAATTTGAAAGAACAATAATAAGACTATTTTTATACTTAATTAGAAATCTATAATTTACAATGCTCAAAATTTAAGGAACATATAGTAGGTAATAATTGCAAACTCCTGATGAGCTGATTTTCTTTACACTATTTAATTTTTAATATTCTAATTTTACTTTATTTAGCTTTCAAGTGTTTTACTATTTTCAGTTCTTCAAGAGGTAGTCTATATATCTATTCACTCGTTTAGCAACTGTGAAATGTCTGTTATTTGAAAGGATACTGTTAGCTACTGAAAGTCAATAGTAAAAAAAACCGAATGTCCTTGCCTTTGAGGAATTAGCGGCTCAGTGTGGAAACCGTGCAAGTAAATGAAAGGCTATAATGTAGCCTGAGAACAATGATAAAGGTAGGGCTAAAGGGTGGCTCAGGAACTCATACAAGATATATCTCAGCAGTCTTGGAAGTACCAGGGAACACTTTCAGGAGAAAATGATATCTGGAAGATGAGCAAGAATTCTCAATGAATGTGTCAAAGTGTTGAGAAATGGGAGAAGACTCTAAACCAAGAAGAATCCTGTGCAAAGTCTTGGCCAGTAAAATAAGGAACTGTAATTGGTGCTTCAAAGAACAAATCTCAATGTTTTAGGAGAGTTGAGGCAGGAATATAATCAGAGGCTAGGAAGTTATTCGAATTCAAATTTAGAAGTTTGCTTAATCTTGGGGCAATATATATGGTCAAATTTGTGTTTTATAAAAATCAGGCAATTATGTGTATATTTAATTAGAAAATATTTCAAGCAAAAATTCAAATAGAAGAGTTCTACAAAGAACAAACTACAAAGTGAACTCATTCTGACTTACAAGTGGTTTCAAAAAAGTAATTAATAAGACAAATTCCAGTGTTCTCAAGAAAGTTATCATACAGGATCTACATGTTTATTCCTTTTAAATTTTCACATCAGAATTAATTTCTTAATAAACAGCATGTCAGTACAATCTTTCATTAACAATTTTAATAAAAACAATTTAGAATCTATGAGAATAAGAATGATTATGATGTATATTTTTACATAGCACAGAAATTATGGTATAACTGGGTAAAGTGTGCCCTAAGGACCAGCATCATCAGCATAAAATCAAAATTTTTCAGAAATGTAAATTCACAAGACCCACCCTCATACTTTTGACAGAATTTCAACCTCTCCACAACTGTTCTGATCACCTGACTGCTCAGATTTACATTAGCCAGGCAAGACTATAACAGTTGTAAAGGTAGAATAATCATTACAGAGAAAAGCAATGCATATACTTATATTCAAAAACTAAAAGAAATAACAAATTAAATGTTAAACATTTTAATTTTTTTATAGAATAAATGCCATTTTCTTGGCATGTTTATTACTTCATTGTTTAAAAAAGTATCATTTCAAGCTAACATACTTATAATCCATTTAAATAAAAGAATTTATTTTGTGTAGAAATTATTCTCTGTTGACCACAGGGACCTTATTGACTTCTAGAAGCAGAAATGAGAACTATAACCTTTAGGTAAAGGTATTTTATTAGTTAAATGTCTGAATGAAAATGTTCTGGAAGATGTCTTAAAATTGCTTTAAAATGATGAATGTTGATAAAAAGGAATAAAAATGTACATTGTAATGAAGGCATTCTTAAAAATTAAAAGTTTAATGAAAACTTTTCCTCAGTATTCCCCTCTTATTTGAAGTATATTTTTTTGTCAGTGAAATGTAACAGTGACAACTTTATGAAGATACAAAGACCAAAATAGTAAGGGTGACATATTCATCAAAATTTTACATTAGCAGATATAATTTTATTACTTCTCATTATTGCTAACTGAATTTATGCATGAAAATTCCTATGAACCACTTTACAATTGTTAAATGCTTATGAAATTTGCTTGTCAAGCTCAAACACTAATGGAGATAAAAGTAAAGTAGAAAGAGATAGGGAGTGAAATAAAAATACAGTACTGGAGTTCTAATTCAGATTATTGTATTTGAAAAATAAATCTTTTAAGCCATTAAAGATTAAAAATCTAGTCATAGAAGATGATGCCTTGAATTAGTATCAGGCAAAATGTTTGACCAGGTCACTTAGATAATTGTTAAATGTTTATATAAACATGTAATCATTATTAAAGTACTTGTACTGATCTATTTCAAATATATGTTGAATTGTTTGTTTAAACTTTCTAGCCATAAAAAATCTTATAAAAATTAGAATGATATTTGCCTAATAATTTATGTAATAAGAATTCAAATTTATATAGGAACATATGGAATGTGAAATTGCAATGTGAAAAGAGACTTTTATAAACAGTCTATAATTGGTATTATTCTTAATAGTAAAGTATTTGGCATTTTTCTTTAAGAACTGGAGCAGGTATGTCCATTTCCCTGTCTTCTTCAGTATTTTGCTGAAAGTTCTAGAAATTGCAATAAACCAAGGTAAATAAATGAAAAGAATTGGATTAAAACTAAGATTGAAAATATTCTAACACTTCAAAGCAAAGCAGATAGAGATGAGCAGAGTAAAAAAACAAAAAATATTGACATAATAAACCTATACTCAAACAGCAACAATTACTTTTCCAAAAGTTCTTATACAATTTAGTGTTTATTGAATACATTATAAAATCTATAAATACAACAAAGTTCTGTGCAGCTGTATAGTAGTATAATGTTTTCAGTCCATTTATTCAACCATCATGGTTTTTACTAGCCATTACCATTTTGGAAAATGCTTAAAAACAAAAAAACACCCAGAAAAATCAAAAGTGAGCTTTGAATGTTAATACAGAAAATTCCTGAGAATTCTAAGCAACTACCAGCAGCAAAATTGAAGTTTAAGAAAAGAAATTCCTAATATTTTAATAATTTTAGTTAAATATGTTCACACTTCATGAAAGTCAAAGCTTACATACAGTTGTGTTCTAATTCAGAATGCAATGCTATTATGTCTCCTTAGTATTGGTTATTAAGTATAGAAAATTAAAGAAATACTATTTCTATTATTTCATTTCATTTCAGGACATAATACTTGCCATTCATTCCTTTGTTCTTTAATATGTGCTTTTATTTTAAAATTCATTTTAACATACACCATGAAGTTTTGATAAACATATACACAGTGAAATATTATTAAAAGTAAGTAAATTCACAGTATTAATTACCTTGTATATTTACCTTGTGTGTGTGTGTAGGCTAAAAACCTACTCTCTTAGCAAATATTTAATATACAATATAATATTATTAATGATAGTCCTCTTGCTGTACATGGCAACTCTAGATTTATTAATTCTGCTACTTGAAAAGTTTGTACCCTTAAACAACATCTCTCTGTTTCCTCTCCCTCCTTATACAGGTAATTACATTTCTATACATTTGATTTTTTTTAACATTCTCTATATAAATGAGATCATGCGATATTTTTCTCTCTGTGCTATTTTTTATATGAGAATCTATTATAGTTCACAATTTTCCTCTTTCACTTATAAAATGGCATGCTTTCTATGATTATTTTCACTGTATGGGGGAGAATAGCATTCACTAATATTACAATAGCAGCGAAGCAGTGTACATTTTTTAATGACAATGTATCTTAATTATTTCGGTAAGCTTTACAATAAGCTAACTGCATAATTGACAGTATTTCTAAAAATTATTTGCTACTTTTTTGTTAAAATGCTATAACTTGTATACTTTTCATATTACAGTATTATCTGAAACACATTAGAGCAAGGACAAGAAACTCACATTTATTTATATTCACAGTAATTCAGAATTATTCCCTGTGTAAATGTAATCTCCAATATCAGTAACTTGTGTTTTAGGATTTTATAGAACACATAAATTTTTACTTTTTTATCATAATGTCCCCTCATTCAACTCTCTGTCTTTGAACTGTGGAATTATGTTGATAAATTTTTGAGTCTTTCAAAATAATTAGAAATTTACATATAATGATATAAAGCACTTGTTTAATAAAAGTGCAATTCTTATTTTTGAGATACTTTGTTTATCATTATAATACATATTTCCAAGTGGACAAATATACTGTGTATGATTTCTCTTACATAAGAGAAACAGGTGAAGCCTCCATTTTGTTCATTTAGTGAGTTCTTCATATCAACATGGCATAAGCTCAGTATTTTTATCACTTAAATGACTTCAAGTAAATATTATCTTCACATGTAAGCCTGACATCTTATATGAATAAAGAAACATGTCACATAACCCTTTCCCCTCTGTGATCACAGCACATTAATTGCCACCACGGATCCAAAGTTGTTCTGCATGTGTACAGACATTGACAGCTCTGTAACGAAGATTAGGTAACAGCAAAATGGCAAAGCTTTCAGGCCTGTCTATATTATGAAAAGGTTAATGAGTAGTGCTACCCCCAGAGCCCTGCTTACCTGTCTGAAATTTTATTGAAGAGAAAACTTTTGATTTTCTTTTCTGAAGAATAGGTAGACTGATAATGATTATTCACTTCACAAATGTATGCATGCATTCTTGTGTTTGTTGTTAATTCAAATTGTATTAGTCAGCTTTGGGTTGCTATAACAAAATACCATAGACTGGATAGCTTAAATAAAAGAATTTTTTCTCACACTTGTAGAGGCTAGATTTTATGAGGTTGAAGGGCCAATGCAATTGGGTTCCAGTGATAAACCATTTTCTGGCCTGTAGAGGTTGCCTTCTCAGGGCATGCTAACTTGGGTGACATGTCCACTAGATATTGTTACCAATGCCATTATCAACCAATTGTTAATTTTAGTTTTATTTTTGTATGAAAGTGTTTCAAATTTCAACTTTCAGATTTATGAATCTGATTTACAGAGCTTCCCTACTCCAGACTTCTGATTCAGGTGCTAAGCTATTGTCTCTCACCTCACTGAGGAAGGGGATGTTTGAAACTAATAAAATATCAGTCACTATACTTCTTCACTTTATCTGCTCAAGTCCAATAGCTCTCTTCTGCCCATTTTTTATATTTGTAAGTAAAATAATAATGCACCTATTCTTAATAAGATATTCATTATTTTACTTGAGGGGAGTGAACCCCTAATATTACCAGCAGTCATCTAGCACTAAGTTCTGGATTGTTGAGTGTCATCCTTAAAATCCACTTAAAAATTGTAGACAAGTGTGGTGGAACACACCTGTAATTCAACTACTTGGGAAACAGAGTCAGGAGGATCACAGGTTCCAGGCCAGTCTCAACAACTTACATAGATCTCAACAACTTAGTGAGACCCTATTATAAAACTAAAAAGTAAAAAGAGCTATGTATGTAGGTTGGGGACCTAGGTTCAATCCCCAGTATAACAAAAAAAAATCATAAACTATTTTTGGAAGTTTTAAGTTTCCTAAAAATTAAATGGAAAGCAGAATTACAGATATTACATATATACATATATAATTGCATATAATTATAGGATAACACATTTGTTGTGTGGACTTCACCCCCACATCCAATTTCCTTTATTGATATCTTGCAATAGTGAGGTACATTGTTTTAACTGATGAACGAATATTGATATATTAGGGTTCACTTTTTTGTCTGTGATATTGGGGATTAAAAGAAGGGGCATTCTACCTCTGATCTACACCCTCAGCCTTACTTTATTGTTTACTTTG